>JAPMUY010004102.1:5000-7500 GCA_026901105.3 Galaxias olidus | reverse complement strand
ACTGAGGGGAATTCTGCTCGTTCTTTCATCCTTGCTGGATTTTTTTTGTTTGTTTCGTTTCTGTTTTTTTTTTCTTTCTTTCTCTTTTCCCTTTGCCCTCTCCCTCACCCAGCTCTTTTTCTCTCGTTATCGTATCGGTTCTCATTTCTCCTCGGCCCTCCTTGCCTCCTGTTTAGATGGTACGTTCCCTTGGTCGGTTGTGCATCACCTACACTAGATAGCTGTCGTTACCCTATTCATCAACTAAGCACCCCCCCCTTCCCTTTTTTTCTCTCTCTCCCTGCTATACCTACTTTTAATGCCCTCTGCCACTGAGGGCTGTAAGATGGCTTGTGTGCGTGTGCATATGTGTGTGTGTGTGTGTGTGTGAGGTGATGGCAGCTTGCTGGCCGTAGATTGGGGGGTGTTGATGAATCGCCCCTGTCGTTCAGAAGGCAATCCCTCCCCTCTCAATATGCAGCCCCGTCCGCTTAGCACTCCCTCTATAGCGGCTGGTATTAAAAGGCTATGCTGGCTCACATTAAGGGCCCACACACACACACACACACACACACACCATACTAACTCGCACGCACATTAAGGCCCACACACACTGCACTCGCTGCCGCGCACATTAAGGGACCCGGGCTCACACGCGCGCGCGCACGTTAAGGGGCCGTTTCTCACCGCTGGGTGCAGATTAGGTGTGTAGAAGGCATCCGTCAGGGCGGCTGAGGAGGCCGTTAGGAGCAACAGGGACAGGCGGAGAGGAGAGACAAAAGTCGGGAGCGGAATATTAACCAGCGGAGATTCAGATGGCTTACTGTATCTCTCACGCGCCGACTGCTGCTGCAGGAGGAGAGAGCGGGAGAGCAGGGGGGAGAGAGGGGGGAGAGAGCCGGGGGGGAAAGGAGGAGAGCAGAGGGAGGACTTGTCTGTCGTCTTCAAACTCTCCGGATCGATCGTGTGCCACCGCCGGGGCTGACGCGCGGTCTGAACGCGCCCACCAGAATGTACATGCATGGTTGCCTGCGTCCGCAAATCCCGCCGGCTAACCTTTACGAGCGCTTGCCCCCCCCCCCCCCAACGCACTTGCGTGCGCATCCTGTGCGCACACACACACACACACACACACACACACACACACACACACACCCACACACACACACACACATCCCATCACGCATACACAAACACACAGCATGCACTCAGCTGGCAATAAAAGCGGGGTGGCGAGGTGGTCAATTACTTCCTCTCTTTTGCTCCTATTTGTGAATGCTGTCTTTTATTGAGGCCGGGGCGGAGGCAGGGAGCCGCTGATTAAAACCACTGCTGTCTGGGTGGCTGGGGGGGGGGGGATATGGAGTGGGGTTCCGAGAGCGCCATGCGGCTCCCGCACAGGGCTCCGAGGAGAGCCACATTCAAATGGCCGCTCCACGTCCAGACCTCATTATTCCACGCTGTATATGGTTAGCTTGTGTGTGTGTGTGTGTGTGTGTGTGTGTGTGTGTGTGTGTGTGTGTGTGCGTGTGCGTGTGCGTGTGCGTGTGCGTGCGTGCTTACGGTGGATTGCGTCTGCTCTGCCACTACCGGCGAGGACTGATGGGGACGCTGGTGGAGAGGTGTGGAGGCGGGATCCACGCGTTTGTGCCGGATCTGAGACAGAGGCCTTCCGGAAAGCCCTGCGTTGCTAACTGTTGCCATTCTTCCTCCGCCAGATAATTAGAGCTTATACTTTAGTGGCACCTACCCTTGCATTGATTTGTAGAATCCTCCACCCACACTGATCCCCCCGCCACCCCCCCCCCCACCCCCACCCCCACCCCTTGCCCTAGTCCCTGCCTTTTCCCTCCAGAGCAAAAAGCACAACTCATCTGTTTTCTGGGTATGAATTTCCAGCTGTACATTAGTCTCCCTGACATGTTCAAGCGATGCTTTATTTGGCTTGTCGGATTCTGCAAATAAACGCAATCTCAGGGTTTATGGAAAAATGGATAAAAATTAGATTGTAAGGTATTGATCTGGATTGGGGGTTGTTGATGGGGGGGATGTGGGGGGTGTGGGGGGTGGTTGTGCGCGGGTGTGTGTGTGTGGGTGCTGGAGGACCACAGGGAGAGGGGGGGGGGGGTCTGCTCTCGTCTGTGTGAGGGGGGAAAATGAAGCCGTAATTCAGGACTATTGAACCTCCTGCCACCGGCTGCATCGATCGCCACCCAGCGCTTATGAGATCACACCTGAGCACTGGAAACTGCAGAGGGGGGAGGAGAGAAGAGAGAGGCGAACGAACAAAAGAGAGAAAGAGAGAGAATGGTGGAAAAAAGGGAGAGAGAAACAGAGAACAAAGTAGCAAAAAAAAAGAAGAAGGGTGATGGGTAGAGTTGTAAGCAGAGGGAAGAAGAGGGAGAGAGAAAAGGGGGGAGGGAGGAGAGAGAGAGAGAGAGAGAGAGAGACGGAGAGGCAGGGAGAGGGTGAAGGGGCTCCTTACAGTGCAGCTCTCTGTCCTCTGATATGATCAGCTCCT
>JAPMUY010004101.1:22500-29227 GCA_026901105.3 Galaxias olidus | reverse complement strand
ACCGAGTTCAGGGCTAGACGCGACTTACAATGCAAAGGAGACCGAGTTCAGGGCTAGACGCCACCGCGACTTACAATGTAAAGACCAGGATCAGGGCTAGACGCCACCACGACTTACAATGTAAAGTCCAGGTTCAGGGCTAGACGCCACCGCGACTTACAACAAAAAGGAGACCAGGTTCAGGGCTAGACGCCACCATGACTTACAATGCAAAGACCAGGTTCAGGGCTAGACGCCACCGCGACTTACAATGCAAAGACCAGGTTCAGGGCTAGACACCACAGCGACTTACAATGTAAAGGAGACCAGGTTCAGGGCTAGACGCCACCGCGACTTACAATGCAAAGACCAGGTTCAGGGCTAGACACCACAGCGACTTACTATGCAAAGAAGACCAGGTTCAGGGCTAGACGCCACCGCGACTTACAATGTAAAGGAGACCAGGTTCAGGGCTAGACGCCACCACAACTTACAATGCAAAGACCAGGTTCAGGGCTAGACGCCACCGCGACTTACAATGCAAAGGAGACCAAGTTCAGGGCTAGACGCCACCACAACTTACAATGCAAAAACCAGGTTCAGGGCTAGACGCCACCGCGACTTACAATGCAAAGGAGACCAAGTTCAGGGCTAGACGCCACCGCGACTTACAACGCAAAGGAGAGCAGGTTCAGGGCTAGACGCCACCGCGACTTACAACGCAAAGGAGAGCAGGTTCAGGGCTAGACGCCACCGCGACTTACAATGCAAAGACCAGGTTCAGGGCTAGACGCCACCGCGACTTACAATGCAAAGGAGACCAGGTTTAGGGCTAGACGCCACCGTGACTTACAACGAAAAGGAGACCAGGTTCAGGGCTAGACGCCACCGCGACTTACAACGAAAAGGAGACCAGGTTTAGGGCTAGACACCACCGCGACTTACAATGCAAAGTCCAGGTTCAGTGCTAGACGCCACCGCGACTTACAACAAAAAGGAGACCAGGTTCAGGGCTAGACGCCACCATGACTTACAATGCAAAGACCAGGTTCAGGGCTAGACGCCACCGCGACTTACAATGCTAAGACGAGGTTTAGGGCTAGTCTGCTGTGTGACTTTAGTTGATAAGTTTTCACTTCAGATCTCTAGACGCCACCGCGACTTACAATGCAAAGACCAGGTTTAGGGCTAGACACCACAGCGACTTACTATGCAAAGAAGACCAGGTTCAGGGCTAGACGCCACCGCGACTTACAATGTAAAGGAGACCAGGTTAGGGGCTAGACGCCACCAAACTTCTACAATGCAAAGACCAGGTTCAGGGCTAGACGCCACCGCGACTTACAATGCAAAGGAGACCAAGTTCAGGGCTAGACGCCACCACAACTTACAATGCAAAGACCAGGTTCAGGGCTAGACGCCACCGCGACTTACAATGCAAAGGAGACCAAGTTCAGGGCTAGACGCCACCGCGACTTACAACGCAAAGGAGACCAGGTTCAGGGCTAGACGCCACCGCGACTTACAATGCAAAGACCAGGTTCAGGGCTAGACGCCACCGCGACTTACAACGAAAAGGAGACCAGGTTCAGGGCTAGACGCCACCGCGACTTACAACGAAAAGGAGACCAGGTTTAGGGCTAGACACCACCGCGACTTACAATGCAAAGGAGACCAGGTTTAGGGCTAGACACCACCGCGACTTACAACGAAAAGGAGACCAGGTTCAGGGCTAGATGCCACCGCGACTTACAACGAAAAGGAGACCAGGTTCAGGGCTAGATGCCACCGCCGCTTTGACGTACAATGCAAAGACCAGCCTGGCTCCCAGGGCCCCCTCCACTGCTGGATATGCCAGCTCCATTCTTTCCTGGCATAATCAGGAAGTCATGGCCGATTTTCTTCTGGCTAATTCATTGTTCCGCTGTCGGAGAAGCCTGGATATCTTGTGGTTCAGGTGCCTTGTTTTTCTAATGGAGGGTCTCATGTTTCTTTGTCTGTGTCGGATTGTAAACACATCCAAACCGCTGGCTCCATTTGATTTCCTTTGCTTTGTGTTTGCTTTCTCCCTCGTCCTTTTTTTCTTTTTACGATAAAACTGCCAGCCATTACCCACAACGACAAACACACACGCACACGCACACACAACCACACACTCTCTCTCTCTCTCTCTCACACACACACACACACACACACACACACACTCACACTCACACACGTAAGCACTGACGCGCTCTCTCTCACACACACACACACACACACACACACTCACACACGTAAGCACTGACGCGCTCTCTCTCACACACATACACACACACACACACACACACACACATGCGCACTCACCCTCTCTCTCACACACACACACACACATTCACACACACACATAAACACTGACGCTCTTTGATAGACCAGCGCGTTGCTTCTATTCTTTCTCTGTTTTCACACTCTTACCTCTTCTGTACCGCCGGCTGAATATATCCTTTATTTTTTATATCCTCCCCCCCCCCACACCCCCCTCACCCTAGCTGCAGTCCCTTTTGTTTAGTCTAAATGATTCACCAGAAGTTGAATGGCGCTACGGCCGACCATGCAGTAACTTGTTATTTCAAGGCCTGTCGCTCCGCATCTTGTATCCCCGCACTCCCCCCTTTTCCCTGTTAGCCTTGTTTTAGAGCCACATAAAATGAGATCTGTGGGCCAAATGAGGGAAATAAAGAGATGGCGCGTCCCCGCTCTCACTCCGCGGCCCTGCGTGGGAATCTGATCGCTAATAGACGTACGCCGTCTCCTCCCCCAGCTCCCGTAGAGATGTCAGCGGACCCTCCGCCTCTCCCTCTCCCATTGCCGTGCATGCCAGGGCGTCTCTCATTTGTCCCTCTGCAGCTGTCCAGCTTTTCCTCGCTCCCTCTCTTTTCAGTCTTGTCGGTCTGTCTGCTATCTCCACTGCTCCGTGTCTTTGTGGGAAGGAAAAGAGAAGGGCTGTGGTCCGGAACATGAACGACGATAGCACCGTCCTCGCGGGGGTCACATAAAGCATTTATCCAAAACGCGCTATTTGAAAAAAAAGATGCTTGTGGTTCAAACCTATATTTGCATTTGAAAGGGGGTTAGGTGAGTTAAGGTGACATGGTTTAGGGTCGGGCATGAGCCTTCAAAACGACGGAAAACAAAAGAGACCCCCCCCCCCCCCTGAGGGCCGCGGGGGCCTGAAGACCAACACAGTGGAGAGGAATGGCCCCTTCGCTCTCTCCGCCTGCGGGGGGCTCCTAATGGCCCCCTGGAACGTGACCGGCGGGGAGCTCCCGGGAGCGCGTGCCAAGCCGGAGGCGCCTTCCTGTCTGCACGGCCCGTCCCCCCCCTAATGCGGCGCTCCCATTGTTGGGATATGGTGGCCTGGGAGCGGACGGTCGATGGGGGGGAAATCTGCTTTGACATTAACGACCGCTCCTGGACGGGCGACCGGTGACTCGGCTGGCCGTGCGGATGGTGATCTGGCAGATGGCTGGTGCCGGTCAGGTGCATTACCTCACCGTAACGGATGATGACATCCCCGGCAGCCTCGGGGCCCTGAGTGGGACCGCTCCGTTCCGGCGCTGCCGCGTGGGAACATTATTTCCCCAAGCCTCCCATCTCCTTACCTCCCCCCTGGCCCGGCGCCCAGGCCGTCTCCCCCCTCTCTCTCCCTTCAGGGCTGCTATCTGTGGGGAGCTAATGGCTTCTAGCGGAGGCCCCCGCCATTAATCAGAGCCCCATTAGGATGGCTAGAAAAACCCAGGCCTTAATGGATGCTCAGAGAGGAGCACGCTGACTCACAGAGGGGCCAGAAGGGGGAGGAAGGGAGGGAGGGAGGGAGAGACAGAGGGAGAAAGAGAAGCGAGAGAGAGAGAGGGAGAGGGTGAGAGAGAGAGAGAGAGAGAGAGAGATAGAAAGCAAGAGACAGGGAGGGAGAGAGAGAAAGAGAGAGAGAGAGAGAAAGAGGGAGAAAAAGAAAGCGAGAGAGAGAGAGGGAGAGGGTGAGAGAGAGAGAGAGAGATAGAAAGCAAGAGACAGAGGGAGAGAGAGAGAGAGAGAGAGAGAGAGAGAGAGAGAGAGACGGAGGGGTGAGGGGGAGTAACAGACCACGCTCCACAATGCCTCGTTACAGGAAGTACTGAGGTGCTGGTTCTTTGTGTAAAAATACGCGGGCCAGTCCACATTCCTAATAACCAGACCGGCGAGCCTCTCACCGCCATGGAGATAAAACGGTCGAGTGCCCACCGTCAAAGTGTGCGTGTGTGTGTGTGTGTGTGTGTGTGTGTCAACGAGTTTGCTTCGTTAGCGCACGTACCAACGTGCTACAGCACAGAGTCATCCTCCCCTCCAAGCGACAGACGGGAAAAGAAAAAAAAACACAAGCCGGGTGCTTTTTTTCTTTCTTTTTTTTTTATCTACCTAACGAACGGCACTTTTTCCGTCGAGAGCGGAGCTCTTCTTCAGTTAATTTCTCTCTCATCATCATCACCATCATCTTCTTTCTTTTTTCCCTCTTCCTCCCCTGAGCACAGCGGCGCTTAGCGAGGAGACGCGGCCGTAATGAGACGTCGTGCGAGGGGGGAGAATCGGCCTGTCGGTCGACGAGCAGGGGGGGGAGAGGAGGGGGTGACGGCTGACGCTGCGGGTTTCAGACAGCGCACGCCGCTGTGGGGGCCGCGCGCGCGCGCACGCACGCACACACACACACACACACACACACACACACACACACACCGTTAAAGCACAGGCACGGGAGGAGCGCCGGGCGTTTTCCTTTAGCACACACACGCACGCACGCGGGTTTCGCCACACTAAGCAAGGCTGGTGCACGACGAGGGTCATGTGCTGCCAACGGTGGTGGCCAGTTCAGTTCTTTTCAAAGGCAGTGAAGAGTGTGTCTGATGGAGGTGGAGTCCACAATATGGCGGAGTATTTACTCTGCTGTCTGATGGAGGTGGAGTTCACAATATGGCAGAGTATTTACTCTGCTGTCTGATGGAGGTGGAGTTCACAATATGGCGGAGTATTTACTCTGCTGTCTGATGGAGGTGGAGTTTACACTGGTGTATGAGTAATTTTGAGTAAATTGAGTCCGCTGTGTTCACCAGTGGGTGCTGCGTCAGGGGGTTTGGCTGACTGATCACCAGCGTTAGCGGGGCTGCTGGCTACAGAGTGAGAACGTGGTGTTCTCCGGGTGCAACGGCACATTCAGACCCTAGCCTGGCCCGGCCCGGCTCGGCCCGGCCCTAGTCTGACACCCAGGCAGCAGGGGAACCAGCCCTTAGCTTGGCCTGACGTGGGCAGGGGAAGTCTCTGCTCATTTGAATTGTGATTTACGATCGAAAGGCGAGCGGTGTGTTTTCAATCGGAAACATGTCGTTTACAGCGCGTGAACCGTGCACCTCAATCAATGGGCCTCGTGTGTTTGTCGAACATCAGCGACGCGCGGTGACGTAGCTCTGCGTCAGCGACCTAGCGAACGTGTCGTGTGGTCGGTCCGTCGTCACAACGAGATGGTGTGAGGCGACGCACGGCCGCCTGCTGTGCGTACACTGTGTGTTTGGCCAGGCTGTGATCCGGAGTTGGGTTGAAAAAAAAAGAGGACTGCCTCCATACTGGCGTGCTGCATGGCAGGTAGAGGCAAGCTGACAGCCCCCCCGTCTCGTCTCGTGACTAATGAAGCCAGATGGGGGAACTGAAATGCAACACGCTCGTCCCCGCCCCCCCCCCCCCCCTCGTCACACTTCTTTGACCATCCCCCACTAAGGCAGGCGCAGGGGAGCCATTTGGCGGTCGCACGTATGGTCGGCTAATGGCGTGACGTGCTCTGGGTCAGCCTGGATTGGTATTTGGAGCCAGGGCGGATGGTGGAGGACGTTTCTAGGCCGGACCCTCGTGGGTTTCTGCCATCGGGGCGATCTCTCGCTATGGCGCGAGAAAAACCTTTGCCGTCGGTCTGAAATATGCATTAGACACGCCGCCATTTCAGGACCCCTGTTATGACCCGCAAATCAGAGCCTTGTCTCAGCCGGTGAATAAAACATAGGTCTAACGTATCTGCTTAGTCAGAAACCCCATCTAGAGCTGTAATAGGGAGGGAGGGAGGGAGGGAGGGAGGGAGGGGAGGTTCACCTCGGTTGCTTAAACCCCCACCCCCCCCAAGCTGGAGTTGGAGTCTGGGGATCCGGCGAAGGGAGAGTAAAGCTTCATTTTTTGCCAGGACAGCTCTCGAGCTCTTCCAGTTTTCATTAAGATTCCTAGATGATGTGTGAACCCTCGCTAGCTGCTGCATTTGAATTGCAACGGGGGGGAGCCAGGGGGTCGGGCCAGGCATCCCAGGCCTGCGGGGGGGTGGGGGGGTTAGGAGAGGGTGCACCTCCCGTAGCACGCACGCACGCCCCCCCCCCCCCCTCCTCTCGGGCTCCCATTACTCACGGTGGAGACAGAGAGCTCTTACTCATCACCCAGGCCTCTGAATCCCTGTGTCAGCAAGCACAAAGAGAGAACCAGAGAGAGATAAAGAGAGACGGAGGAGGAGGGAGAGGAATAAGAGAGAGACTCGATAGAGAGAGGCGGAGAGAGGAAGTGGTGGGAGAGAGAGAGGGAGAGAGAGAGAGAAATAAAGAGAGACCGATAGTGAGAGGCGGAGAAAGAGAGAGAGAGAGGGAGAGAGAGAGAGAGAGAGAGAGGCGGAGAGAGAGAAGGAGAGAGAAAGAGAAATAAAGAGAGGCCG
>JAPMUY010004101.1:7500-17500 GCA_026901105.3 Galaxias olidus | reverse complement strand
TCCCACAAAAAGTCCAGCGGTCAGATACCCGGCTGTGACAGGAAGGACCATGTATAGCGTGTGACAGGAAGGACCATGTATAGCGTGTAACAGGAAGGACCATGTATAGGATGTAACAGGAAGGACCATGTATAGCGTGTAACAGGAAGGACCATGTACAGGGTATAACAGGAAGGACCATGTATAGCGTGTGACAGGAAGCACCATGTATAGCATGTAACAGGAAGGACCATGTATAGCGTGTAACAGGAAGGACCATGTACAGGGTATAACAGGAAGGACCATGTATAGCGTGTAACAGGAAGGACCATGTATAGCGTGTGACAGGAAGCACCATGTATTGCATGTAACAGGAAGGACCATGTACAGGGTATAACAGGAAGGACCATGTATAGCATGTAACAGGAAGGACCATGTATAGCGTGTGACAGGAAGCACCATGTATAGCATGTAACAGGAAGGACCATGTATAGCATGTAACAGGAAGGACCATGTATAGCATGTAACAGGAAGGACCATGTACAGGGTATAACAGGAAGGACCATGTATAGCGTGTGACAGGAAGGACCATGTATAGCGTGTAACAGGAAGGACCATGTATAGCGTGTAACAGGAAGGACCATGTATAGCGTGTAACAGGAAGGACCATGTATAGCGTGTGACAGGAAGGACCATGTATAGCGTGTAACAGGAAGTACCATGTATAGTCCATGCCACATGGACAGACAGTTTTCTAGCGGAACCATCCCCGGTAGCTCAGTTTCTCCGTGCCTTCAAAATACCGTGCGTAGTTTCACTGGTTGTCGGAAAAAAAAGGCCGCTTACGCCGCTCTACCCATGGACGCAGCTCGCGCTGAAAAGCGAGAGAACCCTTGCATTTTGGTCGCGGGATCGTTAAAGGACCGTCGCGGGCTTCGGCTAAAGTTGTCGAGCCGATTGGAGCGGGAACCCGGCCTCCGCCCTAGTACACCGTGTCCCGACCCCGGCCTCCGCCCTAGTGCACCGTGTCCCGACCCCGGCCCTGCTGACGCGCCCATCCTCTTTGTTACCCCCACAGGTTGAGTTTAACGTGGAGCCTCCCGTCCATATCATCCCGCCTTGGTAGCAAACTGTCCTTTCCCGAGATGTTCTGTCTCGACGAGCCACTCGTGAATGAACGGAATGGGCCTCACCTTCGTTGGGGCCGGGCGATTTCTCTGTAAAGCTTGATTGCCAGAGGTGGAGTGGAATGAAAGGACCAGTGTGGCGGCCTGCGTTCCTGACCTGCTTAGAAAACACTACATCCAGAGAGGGGAAGAGACGGGTGACGATCTCAGAGACCCAGCAGAGAGAGAGAGACTAGAGACTGGAGACTCTCAGAGACCCAGCAGAGAGAGAGAGACTAGATACAGGAGACTCTCTCAGAGACCCAGCAGAGAGAAAGAGACTAGAGACTGGAGACTCTCAGAGACCCAGCAGAGAGAGAGAGACTAGATACAGGAGACTCTCTCAGAGACCCAGCAGAGAGAGAGAGACTAGAGACTGGAGACTCTCAGAGACCCAGCAGAGAGAGAGAGACTAGAGACTGGAGACTCTCTCAGAGACCCAGGAGAGAGAGAGAGAGAGAGAGAGAGAGTCATGTTTAAGTCGTGCTAGTACTAGTACTGTGCTAGTTGTGCTAGTTTGTCATGTACTGGCATGTATGGTTGTTATATTTTGTAATTTCAGCAGTTTTTTTTTGTTATTTTTTGAGCAATGCTTTAACAAGTACTATGCAGTGTTTCATGTCACTAAAGCTTATTAAAAAGAGAGAGAGAGGGAAACATTACAAAAAATATGGAAACAAGATACACTCTGTTATGTGAGGGGTTAAAACCTAACAACTTCTAGCTCATCTTCTCTTTCTCGACCCCCCCCCCCCCCCATCTCGCCCTCTATATCTCTCTCTTTCTAGTGAAAGTGGGTCTGTGGGAAGGCGGCCGGAGCAGATAGCCGTCAGTAGGCAGGCTCTGCTCTGCTCTCCTAGCCCCCAGGACTCCCTCAGTGATGGTCCTTGATGCCGAAGGTGGGGGCGATGGACACGCCGCACACTGGAATGTGATGTGCTGCGTCCCCTCCCCAGGAACACCATGAGAGGGTGTGAGGCCCTGGTCGGGAGAGCCATGCTGGGGGGGGGGGGGGTGGAGGGGTGGAGGTGTGGAGGTGTGGAGGGATGGAGGGGTGGAGGGGTGGAGGGGTGGAGGTGTGGAGGGATGGAGGGATGGAGGGGCGGAGGGGCGGAGCGGTGGATGGAAGATGAGATGAAGCTGGAGCGATGCTTTCAGCCTTCCGGGAAAGTGTAGGAAAAGATGGGACACTCAGTCGCCCACAGGGGGCAATGAAAGAAGTCTTCTATGAAAGAAGTGTGTGTGTGTGTGTGTGTGTGTGTGTGTGTGTGTGTGTGTGTGTGTGTGTGTGTGTGTGTGTGTGTGTGTGCTCTGTACAACTATACACCTCCCTGTCCCCCATATTTCCCCCTAGTTCTCTGTCGGCTCACGTTAGCTTAGCGCGTACAAGCGTGGGTGCAGAGTGTACCATGGTTTGGCTTGCTGCGTACAACATCTATGTGTGTGTGTGTGTGTGTGTGTGTGTGTGTGTGTGTGTGTGCCTATTAATAATGACTTTGACACCGTGTGTAAATCCTATTTTTAATGCCTAGATGTCTCTTTCAATTTGCACCTCTGCTGGCTGGAAGGGTGTGTCTTTGGCAGTGCCTGCTAACGGATTCGGGAACATGCTACTTGTCCCAGTCTGAACCGTGGCTTGTGCGCCAGAATGGAAGCACCTGATTCATAGGGAGAAATATCCACTTTGTGCGCTCCTATAGGAAAAGCCACATGCTCGTGCTCTTTACCTCAGGGCGTAAAGATGCTGTTACTGTTGTATTCAGCTGGAGGGATAGAGGGGTATGGGAGTAGAGGGGTAGAGGGGTAAGGGGGTAGAGGGGTAGAGGGGTAAGGGGGTAGAGAGAGAGAGAGAGAGAGAGAGAGAGAGGTATGGGGCTAGAGGGGTAGAGGAGTATGGGGGTAGGGGGTAGAGGTGTGGGGGGGTAGAGGGTATGGGGGTATGGGGTAGAGGTGTAGGGGGTAGAAGTGTATGGGGGTAGAGGGGTATGGGGTAGAGGTGTAGGGGGGTAGAGGGGTAGAGGGGTAGGGGGGTAGGGGGTAGAGGTGTATGGGGTAGAGGAGTATGGGGGTAGAGGTTTATGGGGTAGAGGTGTAGGGGGGTAGAGAGGTAAAGGTGCAGGGGGGTATGGGGCTAGAGGGCTAGAGGGGTATGGGGTAGAGGTGTAGGGGGGAAGAGGGGTAGAGGGGTAGAGGTAGGGGGTTAGGGGGATATGGGGGTAGAGGGCTAGAGGGGTATGGGGTTGAGGTGTAGGGGGTGAAGAGGGGGGTAGAGGGGTATGGGGTAGAGGTGTAGGGGGGTAGAGGGGTAGAGGGCTAGAGGGGTATGGGATAGAGGATTAGGGGGGTAGAGGGCTAGAGGGGTATGGGGTAGAGGTGAAGGAGGTCATGGGGTAGAGGGGTAGGGGTAGAGGTGTAGGGGTATGGGGGTAGAGGGGTAGGGGGGGTATGGGGGTAGGGGGATATGGTGGTAGAGGTCTAGAGGGGTATGGGGTAGAGGTGTAGGGGGTAAGGGGGTAGAGGGGTAGAGGGGTATGGGGGGCTCGTTGCATGCCTGCTACGTTCAACAGCCCTGTCATTAGTCACAGACCACCGTACGGACTGTGATGGATAAGAGTGATTGGAGGAGAAACACTGAGCTTCCAGGGAAAGAGATTGATGGCTGTCACTTAGGACGCCCAGCCCAACGCTAATTAAGCGGCTCGTTGGAGTCGCCATGGGGACCTGGGAGGACTGACTGAGTTCTCCTCTGTTCACCTGCACTGAGATCCCCCCCCCCCCTATTGTCGTCCTGATGAAAGAAAAATGAATAAAAAAGACATCTGAATATGCATATGAATGCATTAGGCATGCAGTGGTTACATAACAAATGCCCCCACAATAATAATGCATAACGTCGCATTGTGTTGTCCTTGTTTGACGTGATTCGCGGTTCGTGCTCTCTTAAACGAGGGGTTGTTGCGATCGTGTTCATGTCGTAGCGGTGCTTGACGTACTCCATTGAAAACACACGGTTGCTGCCCGCGTCATGTGGGTCTGTAGACCTCCAGGACCGGTAAGCCGGGGTAGAGCCTGCGGAGCCAAGCCTTCCCGTTCTTGCCCCGGGAGCGAGGGGGAACGTGACTGGCGGCGTCGCGCTCGGGCGCCGAGGAGGCCGCGTTTGAAAGGCGAGCCAACGGTCCGGAAAACACGAGCGAGCGGTGCCCCCCCCCCCCTCCCCCGCCTCGTCTATGAATCCCGGTGGAACGGAGGGATCGGGGGGGGGGGGCTGGCGCATCACCAGAGGCAGATCGGGGCGGGGGGGCCTTGATGGTGCCAGGGGTTAGCGGGGCGGAACGAGAAGCCTCCGCGGAACACCAATAAGGTGCCACGTGCTGCGCAGTGACTGGCGGGGCAGTGAGAGGTGTGCTGGGCTGTTAGGTTCTCCGTGCAGAGGCCTCCGTCTCTGGCGCTTCGGTCGGGGGGGAGCCGCGTGCTGAGGCCGGAGGTCCGCGGCCGCAGGGCTTGTGTGTCCGAGGCGCGAACGGGGCGTTACGGTGAGGGTCAGGGCGTGCTTTTTCTTGTTGCATCATCAGTGCTGTTTTCGCGGAAGAGCTGCGAGCGCCACGACGCAGGACGGGAATACACACACGTATCATTTTGGCTGAGTTGGCTTTGATGGAAACGCACGCTCCAAAATAACGACGTGAGATAAATCAATAAATAAACGAACGAGCTGAGTCGGGACGAACGGTCGCCGGCGCGTCGGCGCTCCAAGGTCACTTTTCCTCCTTGCGTGGGCACATGTGTGTGCGTTGTCCCATGGCGCCGTGTGGGAGCGGCCATGTGAGCTAACGCGCTAACGTGCTGAGGTGCGCTAAACGGCAGCGAGAGGCACCCGGGGCTCTCGTCGAAACGTCTGTACAAATTGCTGCCTTATTTTTGGATGAGCGCTCCGCGCCAATTTTCTGATCCGTTGAGTTGGTGCGTTTTCATTCCGCAATGTAAACATTTTCCTACGCGTGCAGCGTGCCTGTGCGCACATTAAAACGATAGTGAGAATAAGCTACAAATTTAGACATAAAACGGTGTTGTCCGATATTGGCAATAGCACCCTTCCTTCATGCCTTCCATCAAATTGGGTTAAGGGCCTAGCAGGCTGGTTCAGGTCCAGAGCCAGGACCTAGATTTAGCCACTGTGCCTACGGCTGGAGGGTCTGGCAGGGGCAAATGCATGCCTTACAATCCCCCAGGCAGATTTCCCCGTAAATTGAGTTTCTCGTTAACTCGTGTCCCGAAAGTGTGTCCCAGTCAGAGAGCATCAGAGAGAGAAACAGAGACACCACAGGTCAGAGAACCCAGCAGGAGGACACTCCCCCACCCCCCACCCAGAGGGACCAGCAGGGCAGGAGGGTGCCCTGGCACGGTCCCACTCTCTCCCTCCACTTCAGATACTGGTGGCACACACACACACACAGAGGGAGCAACATACTCACACAGAGACCAACACACACACACACACACAGACAGGGTCATGTGGGACAACTCTATTGAGTGCCATCTGGCTTTTTTTTGTAGGGGTGAGCAGAGTGGACCACAGGGCCACTCACATTCTCCATGTGCCACCAGAGACAGAAAGAGAGAGAGAGAGAGAGAGAGAGAGAGAGAGAGAGAGAGAGAGAGAGAGTGTCTTCCTGTACTTCCTGGTTAATTGGGCATCTCTAACACTTGGTGCCGTGCCAACGCAACAGAGAAGCAAAGGATGCTGGGACGTTCTGATGGTTTTATCTCTCTATCTCCACGTCTCTCTTCCTTTCCCTGCCACACACACACACACACACACGCACACACACACACACGAGCACACAAACAAACACACACAAACACAGGCACACAGAAACACACAAACACACACACCAACACACACACCCACCCACACACACACACACACACAGACACACACACACACACACACACACACACACACACACAGACACACACACACTCTCTCAGAACTCTGTGGGAGAGGCGAGCGCCGTGTGTTTGTGTGTGGAAAGCAGCAGGCTCAATCTACAGTTCCTGGTCCTCTAGGAACATGCATGTTTGAGGCAGCGTTTGAAGTGTACTCAGAAAGGTGGACGGCTCTGCCCCCAGGGCTCCTCCAAGCCTTCCCCCTACACTGATCCTGCTGCAGCCTGTTGCTTTGGACTGGGGAAGTCATTTACATTCCCCTACTCCCGTGAATTCATCTGACTGTATGTGGGACTCTGTGTGTGTGTGTGTGTGTGTGTGTGTGTGTGTGTGTGTGTGTGTGTGTGTGTGTGTGTGTGTGTGTGTGTGTGTGTGTGTGTGTGTGTGTGTGTGTGTTTTGTCGCACACCGCTCCAACAGTCCGCTGAGGCAGATAAAGCCTCCCCCTCCAGAGTGTGACCCTCCTCAGCCTGGAGATGAGGCCGATAGCCCCTCTTTGCGCCCCCGTCATTTCCCTGGCTCTGCCATCGAGAGCCTTTGCATTGTGGCTTTAACTGATGCTAATCGAGCTCTAAAGCACCGGGGTATTTAAGCCCTGCCTTTTCTCCATAAAGCGCTGATAAAAAAAAAAGAGGAAGAGAGGGAGCTTACGCTTTGAAGATAAGACCACCAGGAAGGCACTCTATTACTCCTGGCAGGAAGGGGGGGCATTGTGGGTAACGTAGTTTGGCCGCGAATGGTAAACAGCCGAGGAGGCTATTATGGCTGGAGTGAGAATGCCATGTGATTGGGATTGAAAGGGCCACTTAGCTGTTAAATGGTGACAAGTGGCGCATGGTAATTAATGGGACTTCAGCAAAGAGGATGGGGATGGGGGGATGGGGGGGGGGGGGGGTGGTGAGAGAGTGTGTAAGACTCTTCACTCCAGTGCACCGGCCACGCGGCGCGTCAGGGAGCGAGGCGCGGCATAATCAAACTCACCGGCTTCCTTTGAACGACTCGCCTTTTTGTGTGCTTCATTAAAGGAGAAATAGGTGGAGGAGGAAGTCTCTCCGCTGAGGGCACTGATCCACAGTCGGAGAGAGAGAGGACGCGCGTGTGAGGCAGCGCGAGCTAGGCGGACCGGCGGGGGAGGGGGTGAAAAAAGAGAGTAAGAATTTGAGCGTGTAGCCGAGCGTCACAAATTGAATTATGCAAACGTACGCATCACCATAGAGCGAGAGAAGAAGAAGACAGCCAACGAGGGAGAAACGAAGGAGACGGAAAGGTAGAAAAGGAAAGAGAGTAGGAATGGAGGAGGGGGCGGGGGGGGGTCGTCCTCCAGAAGCCTCTCTCCTTGGCAAAGCGGCACGTCATTTTCAATTTCAAGCTCCTCTGAGCCGCGGGCCGTTGTCTTCCTGGCAGAGGTGAGGGGGGGGGGGGGGGGGGGTGCGTCCACACAGGCCCTGGGTAGAGCCAGGGAGAGGATGTCCGCGGGTGAAAGTCCCCAAATGGACTGGCTTTAGTTATCCGCTCACATGCCTCTACAATTTGTAAAATCCCTTTTTGTTCCACATTGATAGTTTCGACGGAGCCCCAAACTCCATGGGCTCCGCGTATAAACCAGGTTTGCGTAGTCAATGGTTACGAGGTGCTCTTTAGGCCTCTCTAATACGGCGCGTGGAAGTCGGTTATACGCCTCGACTCCATTCTGAAGTCATTCCACCCCTGGTATTACCCTTTTGTCAATATCTCTCGTCTCCTATTAGACGGTCATGCCTGGTGTGACATTTAAGACGCCATGTTTCATAACGGGGCTGGGGCTATATTCCGGTTTAAAAAGGGAAGCGCCGCGCGCCGCGGCTTTTCCCAGGGATGAACCGGGCACTTTAATGACTATCAGCGGCAGCGTCCGCCCGGCGCTCTCTGGGAGGCCTCCAGCGTATAGCCAGGGCCCCAACACGCTGCCCAGTCCAATAAGGAACGCAGGGGTCTTTAATTAAATGTGCCATTTTGGTTGTAATGGCCGAGGCAGTATATTTTGGCTGGCGGCCATGGCTGTGCAGAGGGAGGGGGCTAGAAAGGACCTGTCCCCATATATCACACTCAGCCTGGGAGCATGGAGGGCGCACACACGCAGGCACACCCCCCACTCCCAATGTCACGGGAAATCTGTATACAGCACACAGAGGAATTCACTGTAGCCCCCTGTATATGTAGAACATAGACGGGCAACCACATGCACACTCTCTCTCACACGCCAACTCCTGAGCACACACACATACACGCACGCGCACACACACACACACGCACACGCATGCACACACACACACACACACACACACACACACACACACACACACACACACACACACACACACACACACACACACACTCAGACATGGCCTGGCTTCTATAATCCAATTAATTTCCCTACTTTTGTTTCTGCCATAATGTCAAAGAAACCATATGCCACAATTTAGCAACTAACATAACATTATGACCACAGAAAACACACACAAATAATTATGCGTGGTTCTTAATCGTTTCGAAAACCACAGCCAGCCGAGCTCGAGTAACGTGGGAGAAATAAACTTAGCCTTCGAACCTTTCTGATCTGGATGTCAACTCCATTACCCAGCATCCCCAAAGGCCCTAGCTGGGGATCATCACCATGACTATCACAGCCTTGATAACAAACGACTTTGCGCTCCTTTAATAAGCAGATGCATCCATCATGAGCCCTCGTGCCTCTTTCATCAAACCGCCAGCTCCCCCATCCAGCCTCAGAGTGAGCAACCATAATGCAAATGATAATTCTCTGATTGAGCCTTTCAAGTGACGCTATTATGAATGTTTATTCTTTCTCTCCCCTTTAATGGACGCCAACATGAATAGGCTCTGTAATGACTCAGGATTGCTCATTTGGCTAAGAGTTTCTTTAGTCGTCGTCAATGAGAGATGTCGATGTGGGAAAAGTGACAGGCGGGGGGAGGGGGGGGGCAGGAAGTCACAGGGAGGAGACAGAGAAAACACACAGGTGGGTACACACACACACACACACACACACACACACACACACACAGTTTAGTGGAGACCCTCTGTCTCAGTCCCGATAAGTGGGCGACTACACGCTGCCTGTTCACTCGGCCTGATGGACTATGAATAAGAGATTACACATCTCTCTCTCTCTCTCTCTCTCTCTCTCTCTCTCTCTCTCTCTCTCTCTCTCTCAATTCAATTTCAGTTCAAATGTGCTGTATTGGCATGGTAAAGTATAAAAACGCATAACACATGTAACAAATACGACAACAACATAAAACTCTCATGAAGCAATTTTATCAATTTTTGGTGAATCTCTCTCTCTCTCTCTCTCTCTCTCTCTCTCTCTCTCTCTCTCTCTCTCTCGAGTGAGTCAGTGCTCCGGTGAGTCAGAAACAGCAGACCTCCACTTTTAAAAGAATTTACTCTCACGTGTATTCGTCTTGGAGTGTGTTGGCGAGGTGTGTGTGTGTGTTTGTGTGACTCCGACACCAACTTTCTACATCCCCGTGTCCACTCTGCCTTCAGTCGGATCGGCACCGCAAAAGAATATACTTCCGTACGATCTGTCAGAGATCAAGTGGGGTGGGCTGGACGGGTGATGGACTCATTCCTTTCTGAGAGCTTCCCCGGCGTAATCCTGCGCCCAGCGCCGCCATGCCTGGCTCCACAGCCTACTCACATGTCAGCCTATTCAATTTCATGTCAGGGACCTTGGAGCACTTGTCAAGTTTGCTCACCTTTCCTCCCGCCTTCCGAACTCAATGTTGCTTTTGTCCTCACAAGTAAAATAAAAAAAAAATATATATATATTTAATATATAAATATATATAGAAAAAGCACTTTCCCTGTTGTACAAAGAGCGGAAAATCAATGGGGGTAAGTCTT
>JAPMUY010004101.1:0-2500 GCA_026901105.3 Galaxias olidus | reverse complement strand
GGCAGTACCACGGCGGACATGCTATTAGGGGGATTCATTTGTCTAAGCTGGGTAGCCTAATGCACTTACTGATTCTCCATAGCTGCTGCCTCCAGTCGCTCTCTCTCGCTCTCGCTCTCTCTCGCTCTCTCTCTCTCTCTCTCTCTCTCTCTCTCTCTCTCTCCGTGGCTTTTGAAGAAGGATATGGGTGGGTGGGTGGATGGATGTCTGGGCGCAGGCAGTGCAATTGATGTCTGGCTGCCGTAAAAACCAATAGATTTTAATTACCTCACTCCCTGAGAGCAGAATATGAGAGTGAGTAAATAAACAGGGCAAATTGCATTACAGGCCACACTGTGCTCCCGGGCTGTACAGAGTAGCCTTTGTTCTCAACCCGGCTAACACCATGATTGTACAGTAACCTTCGGTTTAAGAGCCACAAACTAACCATTCGTTGGTGTATCGTTTCGCTAACTGTCCTCGTAGCTAAAAAAAACCCAAAGAGCCTCACCGTCGTGTTTAGAGTCAGTGGATAGTCCATTTTACCTTGGTACAGTGAAAGCATGTTTTCGATTTGAGCTGCAGGCATGTGTGGTCTCAGTTGCAGTTTCCAAAATGTCCTCTTGTGTAAGCTGCTGGCCTTTCAAAGGAAAGCTTGTGAACTGTCTAACAGAGAGGGCAGGAGTTAAAAGAAAATGACACCTTGTTGTGTGTGCTTTGCCTTCCCTGCTGTGCAAGCAAGGTTCATAAGTTTGTCTCATATTCCAGACCTTGTCCAACGTGAGAATACAAACCCTCCTTTTCAAATTCAGCCTCGCCGATAGCTGACTAACACGGCCTTCACCTACAATGGCAGTGCTGCCGTGTCGGCCTCTTATTTATACATGTGGTTTAAAAGTCTTCTTGCTGTGGGTAAAAATCCATTTTCTCCCACAATGCTGTTATGCGGCAGCTCATTGGACGGTATCAGCCATTTTGGTAGGAGGTGGGGTTAATTAACGTGCGTTCACCAGGATTCGATACTTGAGGAAAGTGTTTGATCTACTATCAGGAAGTTAATCCCATTAAGTGTTCCTCACGTAGCCAGCGGGGTCGGGTTATTATGGATCCCACTGCTTTTCTTGGATGGACACGCCCTCAAGCGCCAGGATTGGCCAGGCGTCCATAATCGCGTTGGGATCCATAACAACACAGCAGGGATACTTCAACCATGCAAGACAATACTGCCAGCAGTGGTGCCATAGCGGAGAGTGCTTTGGGACACTTTTGTGTTTCATCACAATCCGTGTGTGTGTGTGTGTGTGTGTGTGTGGGACAGGGTGTGTGTGTGTGTGTGTGTGTGAGGGAAGGGGTGTGTGTGTGTGAGGGACAGGGTGTGTGTATGTGAGTAAGCTGTTGTTTTTCCAGGGTCCATGGAGGGGAGCAGGGAGCAGCAGGTGTTGCAGGTCCGCTGTGCGTTTCATCATAATGAGATCCCCTGCCTCACATCCATCCCTCACCTCCGGGGAAAACACGGCTCCGTCGTCTGGTTCACGCTAGCTGCTGGGCTGCGGTAGCGCTGGCTAATTCCTCCCCTTATGGATTGTGGTATAGACTGAGTGGGTAATCACACAAGGAAAGTGTGACTACGCCATGATCCATAGTGGAATTGTTCATCACAACTCCCCCTACTAACACACAATACAAACACTACTGTTTTAGCAAATTGGCTGCCCGTCCTCTGTTGACAGGCCGTGGTTATGCCTCTGACAGTGGGCTGCAGTGGGGCGGCTCTAAGCCTCCAGCGTTCGCCCCCGGTGCTCATCTGGACCAGCCAGGACAGCTGTCGGGGTGTGTGCCCCCATTGTAGCTAACCTTGGCCTGGGTATCAGACCTCCGTCTCCCTGATAGTCTGCCTGCCTGGTGCCAGATGAGCCCTCCTGGTAGGAGTGCCACGCTGTACGCGCGCGCGTGTGTGATCTCCATGTTAGCGAGAGCGTGCTGCTGCTCTGTCTCTGGTTGTCCGTTTCTCTTTGCCAGCCCCGTCTCTCTGGGACTAGCCGTGCGCTCCGAGCACAGATCTTTATCAGGGGGGATTCATCTGATATGCAATCTCCCTTTATTGCTCTCTTCCCCTTCCCTTACCCTTCCTCTCCTCTGTCTGTCTCTCTTTCTCTCTCTCTCTCTCTCTCTCTCTCTCTCTCTCTCTATTCATCCATCCATCCATCCATCGATCTATCCATCTATCCATCTTCCCTTCTGTCCATCCTCACCTCATCCACCCTCTCTCACTCCCTTCATCAGGCCAATAACTGAAGAAGGAGCACGGCGCGAGAGGCTGCAAAGACAGGGGTGAGGGATGGGGTGGAGTGTGTGTGTGTGTGTGTGTGTGTGTGTGTGTGTGTGTGTGTGTGTGTGTGTGTGTGTGTGTGTGTGTGGGAAGGGGGGTATTTCGGGGCTGGGATGAAAGCTGTGTTTAGTGGCGAGGCTGAAAGAGGATGAAAGAGGAGTGTGTGTGTGTGTGTGTGTGTGTGTGTGTGTG
>JAPMUY010004100.1:0-22500 GCA_026901105.3 Galaxias olidus | reverse complement strand
AGCAGCTAGCGACCTGGGGGCAGATAGGATCATCGTAAACCCAGCATCGTCCGCTGGTGTCAGCCGCGCCGCACCGGCCCACATCGCTTTGTCAACACGCTCCGTAATACAACCCCCCCCCCCCCCCCCGTGTTAGTCACGGGGAAAAGGAGGCAAACGTTTGCACAGCCCCCTGTTTAAGCTGATACGATCGCGGTGCACCTCGCGGGTGCATGGTTCCAATTAGCGGCAATGATCTATGCTTGGCTACGGCTTGGTACACCGGTAGGGAGACGATTCCATGGATAGGAAACACTCACTGTAATGAGACACGGCATTGATGTGGGTTTTTTATTAGTGTTCAGCCGGCCTGCGCCCGGAGCTACGTCAGCTCGGCTAAATATGTAGTCCTAGTCGTCTCTTTCAGACGCTCAACGCTGTGCAGTGTTTAGACATGAAGGGCGCATGCCATTTCGCTGCAACGATAGCAGATTCCTTAAGTATCGGCAATAAGTTCCAAATTCTAAAGACATCGTTCGTAGATAATACGAAGCAAGGGGGGACAAGAGCACACGTTGGAGAGGACGGTTTCGAAAGCCATGTGTAACAAAAGGCCATCCACACTGGAGTGGAATATAATTCAAGCCTTCCAATCCGACACAAACGCTTCGAGCCCTATGCCGTACACGTCACATTTCCTGTGACTTCACCCAGTAAACAGATGTCAAACTCCATGGCAACGGCAATTTTCCCATTCTGAAGAAACAGAGAACACGGGAGGCAGACAACTACAAGAAGCAAAAATTATAAATAACCCATCGCATTATTGAACACTAAGACAGGCCTAACGGGTGCGGTAGCGTGTATTTATTGAACGCTGTGTCTACCTGCCTAGATAAAGACGCAGGCTCAAAACAGGGGGTAAGCTTTGAATTTCACCAGCACCAGACATTGATAGGGGAATTCATAGCATCGCATGGGAACGTCTCTAGACCCGGGCAAACAGACTGGAGACGGCTGATTCACTGGTTTCTCTCTCTCTCTTTATTTCTCTCTCTTTCTGTCTCCTTCTGTCTTTCTCGCTCTCTACCACCACTTTCCACTCTACTTCTCTTCTCACTGACTCATGAACCTTATCCGCCACTCCGGACTCCATCTCCCACACTCAATCCACACCTTCCTCTCTCTCTCTTTCCCGCCCTCTCTCTCTCTCTCTCTCTCTCTCTCTCTCTCTCTCTCTCTCTCTCTCTCTCTCTCTCTCTCTCTCTCTCTCTGCACTCTTTTGTTTTCTCCAGTTTTCCATTTCGACCTCCCCTCTTTTCTCTCCTTCCCCTCCTCTCTCCCAGCTGATTGTGAGGCGGTGGTGTCTAGAAGTGGCCTGCTCCTCACTGCCCCACTTTGCAGTTTGACTCTGAATATTGAACAAAGGACACGGCTGGTGTACGGCCACGCCGTGACTCAAACCGGTGGGCCCTGACTCTCCCTCCGTCTGGTCCACGTTTGTCACTGCCCCTCCCCCCCCCCCCCCCTCTTGAAGGAGTGGCCTCTCGGCAGAGACCGGGCCCTCGGCGCCGGTGACCCCCCGCGCACACCTGCACGCCCAGGGACTTCACGCGTCATTAGGTTGGACTTACCTTGGGCTCACACAAATGCCAGGCTCCAGGGGCCATTAGCGGTGGCTTTGGGAACAATCCACCCGGTGATTATGAGAACGAAGCCACGCGCCGGCCAAATCCAATCAGTCAGGCCAGCCGCTCCCTGAGGCTGGACCATTCGGCGTGAGCATCGAGTGACAGAGGGTCATGACAAAGCCCTGCTACTACTACAGTGTTATGGTCTGGGCTAATGAGATGAGAGTAAGAAAGGCATGGACTGGTGTCATTACTGTGGTCACTGAAGGGCCTTTGGAACAGGCTGCTAATCGTCGTAATACCATGGCCTGTCCTACCTTCGTAGCAGGGCAAGGAAAGTATACAGAACATTCCAGAATGGATAAGTGTTCTTATTTGTAAGGAGCACATGTTTTAGGTCACAAGAAAAAAGTCTAATTGATACTCTAAAGTAAAAAAAATGTCAGGAAAAGGCACACATATTTCTCGTGTGGTACTCCTGATTGATGAGTTGGTAAAAGGTTTCGTCTGTCGTCTCAGGGTGAGGTCAGATCCAGGACGCCTCGGTCAAATCCATTTGCAAAAGTTAACCTTGGAATGGAGAAGATTACTGAAGCCTGCTTTTAATACACTTTGAAGCACAGGCATAGGGTATGATATTCAAAGTCTCTACTCTTGGAGTCAAGGCAGTGGGCTTGGGGGCATTTAGTTTGAAATGTTTCAGTAAGAAAAGATAGATTTCCGTTTTAAGTTGACGGGCCAGGTAAGATTAGGTGTAACGTTGAGGGTACCACCCCAGTGTTTAGCATCGGACCTGTTCTCACCAATTTTGGTCTCTTTTTTTCCCCTTTGAGTCCAGTTTCAAGGGAACAGCATGTTTTGTGTCAATCTCCTCCAAAACACCTCTGCGTTTCTCACCCTCTGTCTGACAGGAAGAACAGAGGAGCTCCATGTGTATGAGAGACTGGGCTATTTTTACACGGGGGTGATTTACCACTGTCAGAGGGGACCTTTAGCTTCATAGGGACTCTTTCATTGGGTTACTCTGGGTCAAGTACTTTCATCTATACATACAGCGCGGACCATAAGTAGTTGGGACTTCAACAAATATTTTGGTGTAGTGCCGCCCTGCACTCCAGCAAATTTGATGTGAAATAAAATAATGGCTACGAGGTAGAAGGGCTGCCTTTCACCTCGGATTCGAGATTTCCTTTGTAATATGGAAATTACACCCCCTTTGGTTCATAATTCATCCCATTTTAAGGAACCAAAGCTAACCGGACAGATCAACACAAAGTTGTCATATTATACAAAGTTGCATTATTCAAATTAGCATAAAAATGACGGTACTGTATACTGTCTGCCCTTTTAATTAAAAGAGCTTTTGCAGGACTAGAAAATCGTTCCAACGGTCAGTGTCCTTAATCCGTACAACAGCCAATGGTGGATGAATGAATCCATATCAGAGCGTGCGAGTGGTCAAAACCGGACAGAAATCCATAGCCATCAGCGATCGATAGCAGGACCAGCACCTCACATGGCCCGAACCGGATACCCCCCAGGCTGGCCAGAGCGGTCAGAGCAGCTTTAAGATGGGCCTGAAGTCCCTGCTTCCCGTCAGCACCGACCTTCAGAGGTCGGCAGGCAAATCTATGGGATGAACCCACAGAAAGAGTGGGACTGAAGGGCCTGCGGCGAGAGAGAAATCAACACTCCCAGCGGCCCCTGCGGCGGCGGGCAGCCAGCCACTGCGACGGGCGTGGCGAGAGCGCCCGCCAAGAAAGCAACCGCTGGGGCCACTCCATCTCCCTCGCACAAATGATCCCGTCCCGTCTCCCATTCTAAATCCCCGCACTAAGGCCTGTGGAAAGCCTTAGACGCTGGCAAGCGGCCTGGGAGCAGCACCGTGAGGGATGGCTTCCTTTTCAGACACCCTCGGCCATAAATTCACTCATCGCCGTGCGCCGCTATGCTTAGCCTGCTGTTTGCTGGGACATAGCATCCCTCGGCAGCCTTGTTTAAGGATGCCATCTCTACGTCTGGCCCAGGGATAAGAGTCCAATAAGAGAATGAGCGCAGGGGTTTCTAAAGGCCAGTGGAGGCCGTAGCGAGACCAGCCCTCGTGCTAAAGTTAGAGCGCAGCACCATGATTACCTGCCAGGGTGATTGTTCATCCCTCATTAGTCATCGCATTCGGGAGCACGCTGATGAAAAATTCACTAGTCATTTGACTTGATCTCATTTCTCCGGCTGTCAGATCGAGTCTTTCGCTGGCTGTCTTCTTGGCTAGGTGTCAGCGCAGGCCCGCTGTTGGCATGGGGCTGATTTATGAGTGGGTACGAAGACAAACAGCTTTAATTTGTCATCTAAAGTACGACACTAGAATGGGCATAATTGGAATTTATTGCCTGCCGTCTGACGTGCGATGACAGTTTGACAGCACTGTGATTTGTAAACCCCCCGCCCCTCCTTTAGGTGGATCCAAACGGGTGGTATTCTTTCCAGGTCCAGGGGATATGTGTTTTGTTATTGGTTTCTTGTGTAACAAGAGCTAACCTCATCCAGATAATGAACTCCATTTGTCAACCACACCAACCATGTTCATTAATATATATACTGTACCTGTATATATGCACTATAAAATATGCCTTACTTCAGTAGCAAGTTTTTCACCTTAGAAAGTCCATTTACGATTTTCACAATTCCTCCTATTGTCAGAAGTAAGGGTGGACCACCTCTAGCTTAGCAAGCTCCTTGGCTTGAGCAGGCACCATGCTCTCACTTACGCCGGGGATTTGACATGAACAAGGAGCCATTTTACCAGAGCGCCGACAAAGCACGGAATCTCTTCGTGGCTCGGCCGCTGGGCCAGAGAGAGCGAAGGTCATGCTAATGCTAGTGAACGTGAAGGAGCTTGTCTGGGCCGCCGGCAGACTTGGTGATACACTGATGGGCCAGTGGGCAGAGACAATCTCATTGTGCAGCGAGGCCACGGACCCAAATCGGATTTGAGACAGAGGCATATACGGCATTGTGGCAGGGCAGAGCGTGCGAGAGAGAGAGAGAGAGAGAGAGAGAGAGAGAGAGAGAGAGAGAGAGAGAGAGAGAGAGAGAGAGGGGGGAAGCCTCCGATTGCAGTCTCCCCTGAGAATAATTAAGGTGACATTTCCCTGACATTTAGTTGGAGGTCTAGTGGAGGAGACTGGGGAAGGAGAGGATGGAGGATGGAGAGCCAGGTAGAGCAGCCAGAGGGAGGGGCGGAGGAGAAGAAGCAGGGCCCGGGGCCTCAGGGAGGACAACAGAAGCACGGAACACTTCCAGCTCCAGCTGGCTAAATGTTAGAGCTATCTCCTTGACAGAACACTCATGCTCTAGAAGTCAGGCCGAGTAAGAGACATACTCTTTCCGACAGGAGGGCACACCCATACATTATGCACACAATAAACACGAACACACACAAACCTCAACTTCTCATGCTCTCTCTTACTCTCTTACTCTCTCTCTCTCTCTCTCTCTCTCTCTCTCTCTCTCTCTCTCTCTCTCTCTCTCTCTCTCTCTCTCTCTCTCTCTCACTCTCTCTCGATCTCCAGATAATACAATTTTATGCCGGTTGCCTGGTAACAGTTGTTTCGGTGCTGCCTCACCGCTGACCATCTGTTTAGGGGTTGTTGCGTGGCCAACCTCCACTCTGGCCAGAAGAACAGAGAGCAACAGGGCTGAGAAACAAAAGGCAGAGAGAGAGAGAAAGAGAGGCCTGCCTGCTTGTCGGTCCACCCCGACCACGCAACCCAGCCACGGCGCGATCCGGCTCTTAAAGTTATGGCCAACGACAATGCATCAGCCTCTATCAATGCTTTTAGTACTTTGGTTTGTGGTTTTACGCTGCCCTTTTAAGCTAATTAGGAATTGATCTACAGCAAACACCCGCCACTCTTTGTGTAGAGCTTGCTCTTTTTCCCCCTGGCACACGGTGCTGTGGTAGCCTCATAATGTGGCCAATCTAAGGCATTATATGAATTTAAAGGATGGCTTTAACAGTTGCCTGACATGAATTACTGCAGCGCAGCACATCACAAGATACTTTGTGTTCAGAGTGCATTTGGGTGAAAGTCTGGAGTGAAAGAAACTTTGCTCATTCCTTGTTCCAATATCTAATAGATTGTTTGTTTGGCCATCGGTTTGGTTAAGCATTTCATCTGATTCTAAAGGTTACCCAGTTGAAGTTGTGAGAGGCTGTCAGTGATGTGAAAACTGACACGGGGAATTATGGGAGTGAAGCCGTCATCCCTTCCCACTATTGGCTTCGGCATGCACAGAAAGGCAACATCATAACTATTGATTTCACTTCCACCTTGATGCGAACAAAGACATCGCCCTGACAGGCTCACAGCCAAGTGTGTTTTTGGACAGCTACTGACAGCTCTCCTGGACCACCACTGCAGCGCATCCGCACGCATTCCCACTGCTGTCGAGAACTTTAGTTTCTAAGTGAGCACCGCTCACAATACAAGACCGCGTGTTTGCCTGAAAAATGATATAAAGGTGTGTTTGAGGGTAGACATGCAACATTCTTCTTTGATCCTTTCAGTCCGGCACTGATGAGAGGGATCAAAGGAGGCTCGTGCCTCTCCGAGAGAGAGAAACACGCCTTAGCTCTGCTCCCCCAGGTCGCTACGTTCAGGGGCCATACCTGCATGCTAAAGGCCAACAGTAGGCCCTTTACAGACCGGCCTTGGCACTGGATTTAAAGTCTGCCGTATTGATACAAGTGGATCGACTACAGCGTGAAAACATGGCCTTACAGCGAGCTGTGATGAGCACAGGTTTTTCATCCCTATTAGATGAGATGTAGTAGGGAGCAATAGGGCATCAAAAACTGACGACAGTTTTTTATTGTCATGAATCCAAGTATGGTTCCTTGTCGAACACACTGGGATAGATTATTTCCACACGTGTGATAGTTGGATCTACCTAAAGTGTACTAATCAATTATTCAATGAATCAATGCATACCCCCTATCACTTGTTTACTCACTCATACACTATGCAACCAAAAGGCGTGATCAATTGATGGACCACGAGGACCAAAATTTTGTTATATTGATTACCTTTGCAGCAACAGAAGAGCTGGGCTTCTCCAGAAGATCCCATAGTTTTTGTCGTTTTTCAGCACAGCACGTGGTGTCAAAATCTTCCATGTCCATGTCTTTCAAATTGTCTGCTTCTCGTTTCAACTCCTCATTCATCTGTTCCTTCTTTTGGTGGTACCTGGCCTGGCAACAGGACTCCAGGTAAATCTCGTCGATGCCCCAGTAGTCCAGCTCCTGGCTGAACGAGAGGGCACACATCTCCTCCATCATATGCAATTTACCCGTGCGGTAGAAGTTAAGGATGGATGTAAACGCCCCCGGATGTCGGTCAAAAAAGTACTCGTTCTCGTCCAAGTTGTAATCATCACATACCTCCATGATCGAATCATGGCTGTTGCAATCCCTAAGTTTTCCCAAACGGGTTCGGGGTAACCGATCCAACGTTCGCCATAGAACCTCATGTGGGAGCCCACCAACATTTAATCGTACCCGGCGATAACATGACTTGCTGTGGAGGATTTCCACGGGTTCGGGTGGAAGCGAAGCCGTCGACCTGGAACCAGCTTTATTCAATTCAGCAGAAGATTTCTCCATGTTGATGTGATTAGAAAAGTTCAGTCGGTCCAAGAGGCAAAATGGACGAAGTTATGGCCTATATTTGACATTGTTTTCTTTCATTCTTGCACCTAGAGCAGAGAGAAAACACAACATTTGTATAAAATTAGTCCAAGCTTACTGTGCTACCATCGGAACATTTTTTAAACATGGCCATACATCTATTACTCTATTCTGAACGATTAACCCGGTATAAAAAAGAGGGAGCTGTCCTCACTCCTGGTGCTGTTCTGTGGTTGCTAACGCGCAGAGAGGGAGAGAGCGACGCGCCAAGGAACCACTGTCCACTCAAATGGTGCTGAAACGCGTTCTTTCACGTGAATCATTGGGATGTCAACGGGGAGGCAGCCCGTCTCTGATGAAAAAGTCTCTGTCTAAAAAGTAAGCTAAATTATTTCTAGATATCCGCATTCTTGATGAATATTGGCTTAGGGGCTACAGTGTCATTGCATTTCATGCGAGGAACAAATGGTTCACTGTAGGAACATTTAACTACTTCTGATTTCATAACAAGGTGAAAATGATCACAGCAAACACCCTCGTCGAGTGAAGTGCTTATTCCATGAGAGGATAAAAATGCATGCTTTTTAGGTGTTTAATTTACATAATTTGTTTGTTGATTTGGCTGACATATAATCAAAGTCAGGTGGTACTATAGGCCTAACAACATGCAGAGTCTTACAGTTTTCTATTTCAATTTCAATAATTTCCCGTCTACCTTTTGACATCATTGCGTTACAGTAATTATTTTTTTCCTGTGAATAAATTCGTTGGCATTGCCTAGAGCCTAAAATAGCCTACATGATGAGGAGCAAAAAAACTAATTTGTTTCGCTCATCCCTCTTCCCAATAGCATTATGCAAATATATGTTTTCTTATCAACAATATTGATAACAAAACAACAATCCCTCCTCTTTTAGTTGTCAAATGTGCGACATATGGCCAAATATCCCTAATGCAACACCACGATTAATATTCTACCGTAAAACTGAAAATGGGGGAGAGCCTACTGCGGTGATTTGTTTCACAAAGTAGCTGAAGTAGTCAAAGCCCAATAAAATAAATGCACAACAACGCACGTCTGCTTTCACATCAACACATCCGCCTCACAGCCTACCTTCACTTTGGGCAGTAATCTGTTGGCAGAGATGGTCATTCAGTGACTGGGTAAATGGATGAAGCTGTTATAGGTTAAGGGACCTGCCCCATTCCATTTCAGATGTTGACTCCGTGGCACCCTCATCTGCCTCCGACATTCTGGACCGCAATTCTGAACCCTAGCCCATGAGCAACTGCGTGTCCGCCCAATGTAGCCCAGTTAGTCACCAATGAAGGAAGATCAACAAGTAGCCTTGCCTATGTTGGGAATATGTTTAGATACCCGTTTTTGCTTCGCCGTGTAGGCTTAAGGCGACGCGGACACTCTCCCTCTGTCTGTATCCGCGGAAGTCCCACAATACTCAGCTAGCTCCTCCACATCTAACACGGTTTAACCCTTACCACTCAATAATAAAGAGCCGCATCCCAGATTGCAGTTAGACTAATGTTGTTTGACAAGAACGTAGCCTTGCTCGCAAGTTAAAGCCTTGTACTGTAATAGCACAAATGGGAAAGATAATTATTGCTTTCTCGTTTTGAAATCTGAACCAAAGACAATCTATTATTAGGACTTTTATCTTCCCAGATTGCAGTTTTATTCGTAATTAGAGCACTAAGCCACAGGGGGAACCTGCAGCACAAATCTAATCCGCAGCTCTTTAATTATCCCGCAATCATTTCATATATCAGCCTCTTCTCATCCCTAAACATTAAAACATGTTTTACATGAATTGCAAAATTGATGTTACGCTAAACATATTTATTTTACATACAAAAGATTTTTATTTCAAGTGCAATGTCTGTTTATATATTATCATAATCATCATTACTCATAAAATACATAATATAAATTATTAATAAGCCTGTCCACAGTGCATTATGTCTATGTGCATAATAGTTTCAGGTCAGTTTTCTTTGAGCTGCCTGGCCATAGAGGAGGATTGGCCTCAGTGCTATGTCCTCTTCATCCTGTAGCGAATGGGCAGGTCTCCATCGGGCTGCAGCATCCCAAAGCCGTAGCGGCCGGGGTTGATGGGAGGAACACTGGCCTCCGGGTCGCACAGCTCCAGGTCCATCTGGGTCAGCACCATGTACACAAACCTAAGGATCGGGGAGGTGAAAGTAGGGTGAGAAAGATCATTTCAGGCAGTACATGGGAGGGGGAACCTCCCATCAGACACACATCAATAGGGGATGGTGACACACCCGAGGCTTTGAAACCCGACATAACAAACCACCATCCAACCGGACCAGCTGAAAAACCTTTTCCTGACCAATCGTGCAATATCATTTCAGGACCATAGGAGGACCACTCCTTCACTTTGCTTTGAGAAAAACAATAATATAGCTTTTACATTCTCGGTGAAGTGCAGACAGCAGTCTGCAACATCTGATATGCTAAGCCGTGCGCCACATTAAAACTTCAAAAACACCATCAAGAAAGTGGCTCGGAAATTTCAGACGGCACTTTAAAAAAAGCATGAGAGTGCAATTCTGTTCCCCAGACCGGTGGAGGGTTCTTGTCTACTTACTGCTTTATGCCACTAATGGCAAAGTGTTTCCCCACACAGACGTTGCTCCCGGCGCCCCATGGCATGGTGTAGTACTTCATCATCATCCCGCCTTTATGGAACGTAATTTTCGGCGTCAGGTCCTCGTTTAGGAAGCGATCGTACTTGAATACCTGTGAAGAATGACCGGCAGAGCGTGTTAACGCACCAGGGTCAAGTTTATGATCCGCTAATAAACGTACTGAGCGTTGCTTAATGGGGACGTTGAGCAGGCGTCCAGGGTATCGTCGGCTGGAAGCCCTGTCATTGACCGGTGGGTGACTTGAACGAGCATACTAAAACGCTCTCCCTTCGACTCGCTAAGTGTGTGTCATTGAAGATCGGGCCCGCTGTCCATTGGTCCCTCCCGTATTCACGCCTTGTTGTGTTTGTTTCACTTAGATCCTTCCATCTTAACTGCTAATCCCCGGAGACCTGCACCTTCTGCCTTTCAACACTCTGCCCATAATCCTGGCTCCACTTAAGCACTACCTTGGACACATAAATACAGTCCACACACACACACACACACACACACACACACACACACACACTGTGTGCATGGACATTCTAATGACAGTGGCCAATTAAAGGCCGTCGTCCCAGCAGAGGAAAGTGACCTAAAGTGGGTGAGACGGTGCAGGCAGGGTGTGTCTGACGGAGGGCTGAGTCATCACGGCGGAGACGACGGCTTTCCTAATGCCTCCACCACTCCTTTTGTGTCGCTCGAGCGTCACTACGGCGCGGCGGCGGAATGCGTCATTGCACAAACACACAGGGCCGGGCTCCGGGCTACCTGTGGCTTGTGGTGTATCTCCGGGTCCATCTGCGGGCTGAGGAGGGGGAACAGGCACACCCGGTCCCCCCGGCGGAGGCGGTACTCCTGGCCCGACCGCAGACTCAGGCTCTTGTCCCGCACCACCTCTCTGGTGATGAGCGCGGCGGCGGTGAGACGCAGGGTCTCGCTCAGAACGCCATCTAGAGGAGGGGTGGTGGGGGGAGAGAGAGAGAGAGAGAGAGAAAGAAAGAAAGAAAGAAAGAAAGAAAGCGTGTCAGACCGGCTCCAGTGGAATTGGAACATAAAAAAACAACACTGTGTCCATCACTCCAGGCAAGGCTTTTAAGACGTTGCATGTTATTTTGAAAACAACTTGAACCCCCCTCAGTCAAAAACTGCGCTATAGTCTGATTCCCGGGACTTGTATTCTTTGAGATAAAACCCTTGAGGGTTGTGTCGATCCTCTGTTCCCTTTTCCTTCTCCATTTCAGAGGATAGGGGGGCTTGACACGAGGTAAACAACCGAAGAGAATACTCTACCGGCGAAGGCTCTGGCTTACCTAACACTGGTGTGCTGCTGCCTGTCTCCTTGGCTCGGTGGGGATGGAGCCCGAGGAGGTCCGTCCGCTCGGGGAGCCCTCGCAGCTCCGCCTGCACGGCGCTCATGGCCTCGGGGTGGGTGAGCAGGAAGGCCAGCAGCCAGAAGGCGGCGGGACCAGCGTTGCCCTGGATGGAGGAAGAAGAACAACGAGCGCCACGGTGAGCCTCGGAGATCAGTGTGGTGCGCCCTCCAGCCCACTGGGACCTTCAACTGTGGCTCCATGACACATTTAAGATGCAGGGTAGTACCCATGCTAGGAACAGAAGTGCAAGGCTACATCACCAAAATAACAATGTTCTGTCGGAATGAAGGTTGGCAGACGGTTGAGGGGGGGGGGGGGGGGGTGCTCGTACAATGACATGGTCTTCCTGCGAGTGATAGAGAGCGCGTCTCGTATTGTTTTCTGGTCCGTTTCCCGATACCTCACTCTGGCAGCGTTGACAGGTGCAGTGTGCTCGTCTGTCGGGCCTTAGTGGGGCGTGCTCAGCCTTCCCGGCAGAGACGCGTCCAGGCCTGTCAGGCCGTAATTGCTCTCCATTCAGGGAGCCTTTGTCACGCCACTCGGGTCAACCCTCCACTGACGGCCAGGGCCAACGCGTGGCAGAGAGCAGGTCTACTCTTACCCCGTTGAGTCCCATGTGGCCAGCGCTCCCTTTAACGACGTCGACTTCCCGTGCATTCTGGCCGACCTGTCATCTCGTTAGAGGCGGATTGGGCTTGTGGACGTGTGTATGTGTTTGTGTTTGTTTTGAAAGAGTGCGTGTGTGTGTGTTTGCGGGCACAAAAACTCTAGCAACACTAGCAAGGTGTGTGCACGGGCTAGAGAAAGAGCCAGGCGCTGTACAGCATCCGTGTGTGTCTAACACAAAATTATTAACATAATTTTGTAAATTATTCATAATCAAGTGAATCATCACTACGAGACCCTTAACAGATATGTCCACCTCTCTATTGAGCTAGACGGCTGACTGTGTTCTCTTTAATAAAAAAACAAAAAACTCAAAGAACAACCGCTAAAATCCTTGTATATAATTGGACACTGTTCTCTGTAAGTCTGATTCTGTGTGACAGCAAACACACATCCGCTTTTGTTCTCCCCGTCATCGCTCACATCAGGGCTAATATCCTGCCCACCGAGCTCCCGTCTCCGGCTCACAGAGATTTCACAGGAACGCTATGAGTCCACATGAGGGCGGCAGGAGAGTCGGGACCCCAGAGGGAGCGAGGTCAAACTGACCGCGGGGACGTCACCTGCTCTCCAGGTCAGAATTGGTCCCCAGTGGGAGTTGACGTGCACCACAGTGCTATGCTATTGTAGGGAGGAGGTCTGTTTGTGTCAAGCCAAAGCATGTTGTATTGGAAGACCAGAGGGGAAAACTAGTGCAGCGACTCCCTCCCCTGGCCACATGGTGCATTACCGGCATGTTTGTCTCAGCTTGTCAGGACTGGTTTTCACTGATAAAATCATAAAAGAAATACCGCCATTGTTCCCAACAGATTTAGGTATTGGGATCCTTTGTGCAGTGTGGTATGATTATTTGAATGACCCATAAATCATACAGATGGTATTTGAAAGTTATTCTAATGAAATTCACCGTTTGACAAATGTGCAATACCTTCCAGTTTGAATAAGAAGGTGTGCTGAGTTGGAATGCTATGGCTGATTTTTCATGTGCAGGTTTGTGATACAACTCTAGGCCATGTGTAATGGAAAATGGATCACAACAATAGGCGTTTGATTGCATTCCATTCCATTCCGCCAAAGACGATTTTCCACTACGGAGTGGAATGCACCAGGAAGTGCGCGAGACATTGAGAAGGAAGTATGCTGCGCTCTCAAAAGAGGCCTGTGTGGTGAGATATTGTGTTCTGCGTATGTGTTTAGTGTGTGAGTGTGTGTGCATGGGTGGGTGTGTGTGTGTGTGTGTGTGTGTGTGTGTGTGTGTGTGTGTGTGTGTGTGTGTGTCGAGAACGAACACTCACCTGGGTGGTCCAGAGCTGCAGCAGCATGGCACGTCTCTGCATTTCAGCGTCCACGCCTTCCTCCTGCAGGTATTGCCGGTAGCACTGCTGCCAGGAGCCGCTGTGGGTTCCCCCGCTAAGACAGGCCGGGGACAGCAGATCCCACAGGCGCTCCCTGGACGACAAGGCAGTCCTCTTCTCCCCTGTCAGACGCGTCACGTCAATGAGCTCTACCATACTTTGCACAGTCAGGATGGAAAAAGCGTGCCCCGACAGATACGCAGAGGGAGATGCTGTCATGGGTTTGTATTACCTTGCTTCAGTGTCGAGCGTGCCAGTTTGGTAAGAAGGTCGTCAAACTGGCGGAACTCCTTATAAACTGCGGCCACATTGCTGCCTCTCTCTGAACCAAACAGCGTGAGATAGCCAGCCCTGCGATAAGGTCAGGAGATAAGAGAGTCACGGCTAAAAAAACACACATCCTCATTTCCTTGTTGTGGTTAAGGATGCCTAGCTTTGGTTCTACCTGAAGAGCAGACTGTAGCAGAGGCTGAAAAGGCCTTCCTGCTTCCACTCGGCAGGGCTGGAGGCCTCCTGCGCGGCCGCGAAGAGGGCCTGGAGTTGGATGTGCATGGAGCTGCTGAGCCTGGATAAACTATTGTCCTGGAAGTGTCTGAGAGGAAAGCACGCGGAGATAGTAAACATTGAGATTCCTTAACGGTGGAGAATCATTTGAGCAACGTGAGCGTGGATGACGACACCCACACCCATTCTGCGCCGAGCAGGACTGTTTATGTTCGACGTTCATTGACAGCCACCATTGGGAATCAGTACGGAGGCCAACGCAGTTTAGTTCAGGTACAGAGATGTTCACATATCATTGAGAACTACTTCTTACTTTTTCATCCAGGCCCTCTCTTTGCCTTGGTCACTGCTGTGGAGCTGCAGGCTGAAGATCCTCTGCAGCAGCAGGTCTTTGTAGCGGGTGAAATCCAGGGCCTCGGTGTCGTTCAAGATCTCATCGTAGGAGTTTGGGTCGAGCAGCACCGTGACATACTGACCAGCCACACGAACCTGAGGAACACCGTTTATTTTTAATCGTCATCTTATTTATCAGCCACAGCAATAGCACCATCGTCATCGTCATTTTAATCATCATAAGGAGCACCATCTAAACAGTTGTCATTCCTATCACTTCATAGTCAATTGAAAAACTATACTAAAAAAATGTATTAATAAGATGTGTGTTGTAAGCACTCACAGTAAATATATCTCCATGTTTGAGTTTCATCCGAGTCAGAAACTTTGCAGCATCCTTCCCGAACTCGAGGGCATGACCCAGCCAAGGAATAAAACCTTTGTCCAAAGGTGGCTCATTTTTCCGTCTGTCAAACACACAGAGACAGATGTCAAGCCGGAGCAAAAGAATTTCATTGAACGCGTTCCTCCATGTCATCGTAAAGCTTTTGAATTTCTGCTTCAAAGACCTCTATTGTGCAGGGTCAAAACCAAACTGGAGACTGATGCAAATGCAGCACTATGCAAATAAGCATAGGTTCCTTGTTTGTCTGACTGACATACAGTACTGTGCAAAGGTTTTAGGCAGGTGGGAAGTCTTTAAAGTTAGAAAAAATATATAGAAAAATATAATTGTCAATTGTTTATTACTTTTTTTAAGTGAGGGGAAAGCAAAACTGTATCAAATCAACATGTGGTGTGACCACCATTCGCCTTCGAAACAGCATCCCCTGCCTAAAACTTATGCACAGTATTGTACATGGCATGTATACAACATACAAATATGAATATATACGGAACACAGTACTGTGCAAATGTTTTTGTCAGGTGTGAAAAAATCCCGCAAAAAATCTTTTCCCAAAAATATGAATGTAAATTTGTTTTATTTATTTTTATTAATAAAATAGTGAAAAGAAAATCTATATCAAATTAACATTAGGTGTGACCACCTTTTGCCTTCAAAACAGCATCCCCTATCTAAAACGTGTCCACAATACTGTTTATAAAATAATAATTCACAATCTTTCAAATAACAAATTGCATTCACTGTCCTGCAAATAAGGACGCATGACCGAAAGAGAGTTAGTTCACGGACCTCAAATCCAGCTTCAATCTACATACCTTGAGCGGGACGAGTAGATAAAAACTAGAGCAAGGAGACCGTTGAGCAACAAGAAGAGTGTCCATAACATGTTTCCTCGGCAAAAAAACAAAAGGTGTTTCTGCGCTCCGTAGGTGTTATTACTCCTGCAGTGTGTGAGATGTCACTCGAGATTACGGCATCTGGTTTGCCTAAAATACCTCTCCAGGTTCAGAGGCGTGGAGAAGGGTGTGGTAAGTAACAAACGGTTCAGAGTTTAACGCTGTCATACCGCCAAAAATACTCCAAGGTAGAGATCCTGGAAATCTATGTCGAAATCCATGTTGCTCAATTTGTTGATGCAACCATTTAACAATGTCCCTTCCCTTTTTTGGATGAATTAAGTAGTGTTAAAATGTTATATTGACCTGTTCGCTGGGCTCACTGTCCATTAACGACATTCCATTAAAGTGACAGCATCTAAGCAAAGGAACTCGAGTTGCGTCCAGTTAAGACATGCCTGTAGGTCCACTTAAACCTTGTTTTTTCACGCATTATATCTTAACCCCGGGGGATTAAATGGTGCTGGAAGAGAGTTCAACTGAGTTTACAGGATCCACTTAGGATGACACATGGGCTTACTGTGTATAATTGCCATTGCAAACCACCGTGACTGTTGTTCATGTAATTTACAATGAAACTCGATGTGCTGTTTCTGTTTACATTTTCATTCACTGCTGATGTCTCATGACATCATTGGTTAGTATAATATGGCCCAGGAAACTCGGCTGTGAAACCCAGACAGAATATTTTATTAACAATAAACTATTTATACGTAGTAAATAGAAAAGAAGGAGCTGATCATTAAGAATAGTGAATTGGTATCTTTATTGCTCTGCAGATCACATTAGAAACAGGCCACATGCCAATGCAGGGTCGATGGAAGTATGTTGTGAAGGTTTTTGTATTTCAAGACAGTCGGATGAGGAAGATGTTTTTTGTTTGACACTTTGTGGCTGTACTTTTTTTCCGTTTTTTGCTGATACAGTAAATACATTTCTTCATTCAATGACTCCGATATGTCTCTCTACTACTAATTTTACAGGAATAAATTTAGTGCCATATTGAAACACGTATCAAGTACTTTATACTTCAATATTATAGGATTATACACACAACTTAACAGTGAAACTATCGGTGTATGTGGGTACGTGGGATGTGGGTGATCTGAACGAATGTTTATACGACTAATGTTTATATGCATAAGACAGTCTGTGTTGCAAGTGGTGATGGTTTTGAGTGTTGTGTCTAACGTTGTGAAAAATGACCACAATATTGTGAAAGTAGTGCCAAAGAGATTTTAAAAAAACACACCAACAGCATTTTGTAATACAGTATAAAACGCAGAAAGCAAATGTCTTCAGACTGAGAAATTGATAACTCGCACTAAACTGTTAACTCTATGGCATCTCCAATCATCAATGTATTTTATCGCCGCTATATGTCTTCTTCTTTTATTGTTATTCTCCTTCTTCTACTCATAGTTAGGCTTTATTATAACATCCTTCTTCTACTCATAGTTATGCTTTATTATAATATCCTTCTTCTACTCATGGTTATGCTTTATTATTACATCCTTCTTCTACTCATAGTTATGCTTTATTATAATATCCTTCTTCTGTTTCTAATTCAACTTTTTTTTTCTACCAGATGTTGTTGAAATGTTCTTGCAATATTCTCAAAGTTACCACATCATTTTCAACAAGTCCGCTTTACTTTAACTCTATATGTCTTCTACAGCCATTCTATTACTGCTATATTTTAACAGATGTATCTTTTTCAAGTAAGACAATAACACATTGCCATTCACACAGTTAACAGATTTTATGTATATAAGTTTCCGAAACTTTGTCCAAAACTCCAACTACCCTCGAGATAAAGTGAAGCGTTAAGCAAAGCCTGCTCTTTAGTCAAACTATAGGCACATTTTTTTTATTGTTGTCAATGAATATAATACACTTGTCCTTAAACTTGACCAGGGAAACTAATCAAGTAAATTCTATCCAATGTGTGAACACAGTGTTTGTTTTCAGAGCATGAAGTGTTTAACACAATGAAAGAATGTAGGATCAAACTATTATTATTATTATTGTTGTTGTTGTTGTTGTTGTTGTTGATAATAATAATAATAATAATAATGATTTATTATTATTAATAATAATAATAATAATAATAATAATCTTACAGTGTAATAATTCACACCAATCTTACAGTGTAATAATTCACACCCATTTTTATGCCCATTAAGGTTCCAGGCTGCTGCGCTGCTTTTTCCCTCTAGGGGGCAACCTGATAAGTTTTTGTTTGATTTGGTTATCTTTTTCACCTGTGCTTGATTATCATTGGTTTCACCTGTTCTTAGTGATATATTATTTTACGTGTTTTTATGTTCCTTTGCTCAGTCTTTTGATTTGCAAGACCCATTTGTTTTATTTTAATATCCTAGTGCCTTTGTTACCTGTTGGTCATAGTTTTGTTTTAGTATTTTTAAAGTGAAAATTATTTTCATAACAAACTTCTTCCTTCGTTATGTTCTGCACCTGGCTCCCATCTTGAATTCATTCCTACGGTCCAGGATTAGCCTATCTGTCTCAATAGTAAAGCAAATGTATCTTATTATTTAAATAAGAAAAAAAAAATCCCGAAGAGAGGGAACTTTAATTTACCTTTAGGTTTTTAGAAGATGACAAATAAAATTTTACGCTGTACCTCTTAGGAAGCCTGCATTGCAACTGTGTGCTTGTAATGCAAAGTGTGCACAATTTGTAGAGCTGTAGAAACTGACCGAAAAGTTGCAAAACAGTGAAGAGAATCCAATATGGGCAACAAACACTTACCGACCAAATAATAGTCAGTCTCAACCTCTCACCTCTGCTTCTAAATTCAGACTGTCTGACAACACTGAATGAGGGTATTAATGTAATGTAATTTGAGTGTCTACTCTGACCAACAGAGGGCGTATAACCACTGAGGCCGTTTAATGTTCAAACTGTTGCCAGCTTTGACTATGCAAGATTATTATGCTATATGTAACTGTATCAATTTGCAAAAGAAATACCGTAAAATTATTCTAAAAATTTACTATATCAAACATTTATTGACTTCTTTCAAATATATACTGAGAGTACAGCCTTTTGAATATAAAAATTGGCTAAACTGTAGAGAACTAAAGTTAAAATTAAATTAAAGCATGAGAATGTTCTTTTCTGTACCACTTTCAAAAGGGAAAGTCATGCAATTCTAATGCACAAGGGAAAAAAGTTTAACATTTAATGGAGCTTACTTAAGCATTCTCCCTTAGCCAGTCAGTCATATTATTAGAACGTACAAGAGGGCCCTGTGGAGGACACTGCACTGTCAGCGTATGAAGAAGATTATTATTTCACTCTTTGGGGTTCGATGCAGTCATGACAGGGAACTCATAAGAGCAGAAACTTTGAATCTGAAGGAAACTGAATCTGGGGAAATGTGTTGGGAGTTAGTGTTCAATGTACCGTTGTGAATCATATGTGGACCGTTTATCTCGATGGATATGCAGCTAGCATATTTTTTCTTAATATGCGATGAATTTGTTTTCCCCATACTCCCTCTAACAGTCAGGAAACTGTCCTATAAGAGATGTAATTTCATTTTGAGTGCAAAGAACCCTTATGCTCCACAGCTATTAGGATCACTGTCATTACAAGCCTCGTATTCATTACCCTATTGCTAATTCGTTTTCAGTGCCCTAATTTATCACTGTTACCATCGGATCAGTCAGCAAAAGGTCATGCATTAAATGGCTGGCAGTGAAACCAGTTTTTCCTTGACTACTGTTCCATTCCATGGATCATGGGTCAGCTAGGAGCTGTCAGCCTGATCCTAATCACTGTCCACTGTTTCTATTATGTCTCCTTAGAGAGAAAAGGTCACAATGCAAGGAATACCCTGAGGAGACAAAGAGTTGGGTACATCAAAACAATAGGTTATCATCAGCAGAATGAGAGCACGTTGAAATTGTTGATCGTATGACTCAAAAACAGTGTTGCATAACTCAAGACGGACTGACCGAAACGTTTGTTACCCCTGGAGGGAGGATCAGGTTTATCCAGAATGGAAGAGGTTGGCCATGGCTTCAAGAGTGGACCATGAATGAATTGCACTCCAACTGAAAAAGTACAATGGAGCCTTGTGCCTTAAGAACAGTGATGCCATAGTTTCCCATACTTCCTCTCATCCCACATGGTGGACTGGGAACACAATGAAATACAAAGAGATTTGTACAAATATTTCCAATAACTGAATAAAAGGAATAAACCAGGTGCAGGCCAGTGGGTCTTTTAGGCCTTGAGTAGAGGGCACACTGAAAAAAAGGAAATAGCAGGTCTTTGCATTTTCAAAAATAAAGTTAGTATATGCAACATAATTTAATCATACTTCTTTTGTGAACAAGGTTTAATCAAGTAGACTGCAGTTGATAATGCAGAATGTTGAATGTACTAGTTCCTCTCACTTTGATTGAAATTGTTTGAATTGATCTTTTGCGTACAATATTCTTATGGTGCAGGTATCAGAAATTCAGACTTTTGCTTTTTGGATATGCAGGCCTTTTCCAAAATAGCTTTTAAGATTAGGTAATGAAAATATCCCTAAAAGATCCATGCACAAATTTCCACTTTTTTGGAAAAATATTATTTCATCAAACACTGTAGAATAATCAAATAACAAATGTTTCTAAAACTTCTAACTCTAAAACATATAAAATATAAAATTTCTACAGTGTTATTTTCCTCATGGGTATCATAACCTAACAACCACAGTTTCTGAAATCAAAGAGGGGTTCATGGCAAGAAGAAACGTTTGAGATCACAACTGTCAATAGGTCCAAAGGTCAATAGGTCATTCCGGAAATGGAATCAATGCAAAGGGAGCCAGGAAGTGTCGCTTGGCGCGCCACAACTCAAGAAAAAACAAGTGTCGAGCCGTTGGAAAGTACTACTTGTCCCTCCTTCAGAGACCGAGATACAGAAAAAGTAAGGTTTTCAAATTTATTTGACTTGAAATTAATCTAATGTAATGATTTGTTTGTTTTCAAGTAGACGACATTTCCACTAACCTTAGAATATTGTTTTGGTTCAGTTTATCACAAAAGTCTATCTAGATAGCTAGCTAACATTGCTACACAAACCCCACGGTCCGCGGCCGACAACAGTGCTTCAGTGTCAAGTGTGGGGGGGTGGGGTGTCCGTCGGGTCAACGAGTGTGTGTTAAGCGGTACGTTATGGAGTGGGATGTGGAAATTATTAAGGGAATGCATAACGTTACATTAATAAGCTGTTAAGAGCAGTGTGTGTATGCGCGCGCGGCGCGTGTCGGGTAACGTTAACTTAATGCAGAGCAAATTAACTCTGCAATAAACTGTTTGAATACTTGGTAGTAAACCCTGTGTGTGTCATGCCAGTGTACTTATTTACTCTGCCCTTACATATGCTCACTGAAAAAGCTGTCCCTAAATTGACATTCAAGTGAATGAAGCAGCGAACTCAAACTGGATTTAACATTACTTTACGTTTGCCATTTTTTCTAACATTGCGCCCTGTTTTAGAGAAAAGACATCATTTGCGTCTGTTGCATGTTTGTGCTTCTTTTATATTTTTTACACATTAATTAACTGACGCGATCCACCGAGTACACCTCACTGATACTATGTTTTCTTTTTGAAGGTCCATCATCCTATTTGCACAGCATACACACCCACAGGCTTTATAGTGGTAAGTCCTGTCATATGTTTTTCTTTTGAGTTGCTATTTTGAGGTACATTTAAGAAAACAGTTGATTTTGAGTTATAGAACATATCACTTGTGTTTGTTTCTCAATTCATTATGATAGAAAATACAGACTTGATTTACACTGACAAACATTGCTCTTCTAAACAAGCATTCTACAGCATCAGAAAACAACAGGGAGGTTGTGAAACTCAAGATGGAAAAAACGTTCGCACTCCGAAGACATGAAGTTATTCTTAATATACCAATGGTGGAGGATTTCATGGCAAGGTGGCCTGCTCTGTTTGAAATTAGTGAGGGAAGACTTACCTGATACTGGGGTTTTCATCTTGGATTTGCTGTGGTTAAAAGGGAGTTCTTGGTTTCACTGGCAAAAACTGCAAATATGCTTGACTGGATATTATTTGTTTGTGCTTTATTTCCCTCTTAGACTGTTCTGGTCTGCTGTATGTATAATGGTGGCTCTCTTCCTATGTATAGCGTTTGAACCTGATTCTATGTGCTTGATACCCGTTTTCAGATCAATGCTGAATTCAAGAGAGTCACCACCGTCCCACTACAATCCAGGTTCCTTTCTCGGCTGGACTTCTACTCTGACAACCTGACGAGGCTGTTCCAAAAGAGAGGAGGACAGCTAGGGGAAAGACTCAAAACAATAATTGCAACAATGGCTGACGTGAGTGATACTGGGGCCCACAGTCATGAAAAAAGTTCCACAATTTGACAATGAAAAAGTTGTGGAATATTTTAGGATGTTTTAGTTGCCACATAATTTATTGAGAGCGCATACAAATTGTACGGAAAGTCAGGGATGCCATGAGTGCATTTGTCTGTCATGCACTGTTCCCACATCTTTTTGTCTAAGTCCTGACCTTTCCTGTATTTGCTTTTTAGCTTCATACATGTGTTGACCTCTATTTGTATTTTTCTGTCAATCTCCTACATGACATGGAGCTCACAGCAAGGCCCATACCATTATAGGAACCCTGGTGTTATATTTTGAGAGAAATATGACATGACAGTTTACACCAGTGGTTGACTTTAAAGCATAGGGGCTTAAGATGCTAATCAAGATATTCTCTTTTCAGTGTGATGATGTTGATGCTGGACGGGAGTGTATCATTAAGGGAGTTTGTATCTACGTGGGTGAAGATCCTGAAAACCTTGTGCGGGAATATGTGGTATGTACATTATTCAGTGCTTACCTTTCTGTCTTATCTTCCACTCAACAGAGACTCATTTTGGACCAAACTAGTGAGGTGAATATGTGCAGTAGTAGTGAACATTTCAGACAT
>JAPMUY010004095.1:0-29796 GCA_026901105.3 Galaxias olidus | reverse complement strand
GGGGGCCCACTGATATGGATTGTGTATAGGGTACATAGTTTTGTGCTACACCCCTGCGCACACATATTGTTATTGGGAAGTCATATTCTTCTTGTTATTATTATTATGCAGATTTTTGGTGCCCTACCTACGCCTGCAGTTTTGACCCTATCGATTCCATTCCCATGCCAAGAGGTCCTGTTATGGTGTGCAGTGTGCTTGCATTCTGCTAAGAGATCGGTTCACGTGTTAGATTTATATAGTTATATTTTTAATTGTTATTTGTAATTGGTTTTTGCCCCTTTTGAAAACAATTCATCAGCTGGACACGTTAGTCATGGTGGTACTGGCAACAGGACTTCACTTACCACAGACGTTGTACTAATTAATAACAACAGGAATTGTAAGTGGCTCACTCTCAACAGGACTGGATTTACTATGAGTACGCTCTATAACAGCAGGAATTGTAAGTGGCCAACTCTCATGTTTTCGCTGTGACCCATACGGAACAAACATGTATTTGAAATACATTTTTATTGACCAAAGTGTTTCTCACATGTATGTCAGATACATTTCACATTTTTAATTGCAGTTCAAAATGCATTTCATCTTTAATAAAATGCATTTTTACCTTTAAATGCATTCCAGAAAAACATTTCAACTTGCTGAAAAGGTTCACTTTAATTAAAGAACGTTGCAGATTTTAGGCTATTTACAATCCAGTTTACTGAGCTCAGCAGTAGGCTAGTAATGAGAAAACAACAAGTAGCCCATTATGCATTTCATAGCCTATCTGTTTATTGTTACACATTTAGCAGAGGCTCACATAAGACATATTTACATTTTAATTTCACTTTTAAATCACTGTGGCTGAGCTTTAAACTCAACAAAGCATATTTCTATAGAAAATAAAACAAATACATTGCTGCTGGGAGACTGAAAGGAGATTTGATGAACGAGAAGTGGTTGCAAATGCTCACGGTCAAGGCAGCGGGTAAGGACGGTTAATGTTGATCATTTCTCTAGAAGCTATCTACATTTCTGGGTCACGTTAAATTATTTGTTGATGGTTTAAGCTAGTTAGCTATATCTTGAACATGTAGTCTGCTGAATGTTCGAGCAAAGTAGCTACGCTAGCTAAGTAAGTAGCTAACGCGGGGTAGCTAGCCATTTCTCTCACACAAACATTTAAATGATAGTGACTAGCTTGAAGTTCACTAATTCGCCTGAGCTAGTGGGAATCTAATGGACGATAATGAAAACAACATTTATTTTGGCAATGGAAAAATAGCTAATTCCAGTTTCTTGCTAATTCCTTGGATTCCCCACTCATGAAAGGGCGGGTAATGTTAGCTGATCAACAGCTAGTTAGCCATCTAGCGTAACAATAGCTAACGTTAGCATGTCACATTGACCCCCCAACTATTACTAACACGTTTGTTTTTAAAGTACTGTTCTCGTCTTTGTTTCTAGGAAAGTCCAACCAACCAATGTGTACTGTATGGCCATGCTCTCCCCCTAGAATTCGTCCACAGTCCATGCTGGACTAGTGAAACTCAGGTAAGCAATCGCTACAATTCAATGACATTATTGCAGATCCTGTAAATGGATTTAAACATTGCAGGCCCCAAAAGCAACTACCATGGTGCAGGTGCTCCTCATGGGAATTTTCCCCATGTACTCTTGAAGACCTCTAACAACTTAAAAGTTGTACTTTCTGATCATAAGTAAATTCTGAATTGGGAATTCTAGCAAATTTGCAGAATTAGGGATACCATATATTGTCTATATCAATATTATTTTTTTCTACAAGTGGGAAAAACTAATAGGACCAGGTGGCTGTCCAGCGTGACCCGTTGGACCCACCTACAATCAAAGCTATACATAGTGAGTATAAATAATCGGGAATAGTTGATTTGCACATAAACTGTTTCCATATGTTACTTTTAGTGGCAAAGAAACTTCAATATGGAACTAAAACGCTCCTATTCATTTTTTTATATTTCTGGGGTAGGATGTTTAGTAAGAATGATAGGGTCACCAAAATCCTGACACCATGCTAAATGTTAATGTTGCTTTCACTTACTTTTCACAAATTTACAGAAGCCACAATGCGGAGGGACCTGTCATGCACCAGAGTCCAGTTGTGCACAAGTGTCAATGATAAGTGGACAAAAATTCTATATAAATCTAATATTTTTCTTATTCTAATAAATAATTATTTTCAGTCAATTATTGTTTGTGTGTTTTCCTCACAAAGTTCTTCAATGTTCTTAAACTTCAAAAACGTCAGGTGTATTTATTGCATCATATTTTGGAATATACACGGGTGACAAATTAAAGAAAAAACCAACATAAAGTGTCTCAGTAAGATGTTGGGCCACCACGTGCTGCCAGAACAGCTTCAATGCGCCTTGGCATTGATTCTACAAGTCTCTGGAACTCTACTGGAGAGATGGAACACCATTCTTCCAAAAGATATTCCCTCATTTGATGTTTTGATGATGGTGGTGGAGAGCGCTGTCTAACATGTCGGTCCAAAATCTCCCATAGGTGTTCAATTGGGTTGAGATCAGTTGACTGCAAAGGCCATAGCATATGATTCACATCGTTTTCATACTCATCAAACCATTCAGTGACCCCTCGTGCCCTATGGATGGGGGCATTGTCATCCAGGAAGAGACCACTCCCATCAGGATAGAAATGTTTCACCATAGGATAAAGGTGATCACTCAGACCAACTATGTATTGATTTGCAGTGACCCTTCCCTCTAAGGGAACAAGTGGACCCAAACCATGCCAGCAAAATGCCCCCCACAGCATAACAGAGCCACTGGATCCCCTCACTGTTGGGGTCAAGCATTCAGGCCTGTACCGTTATCTTTGTGCACGCCACACGTGCACTCGCCCACTTGTTGAGAATATGGTGAAGGATGACTCATCTGACCATATCACTTTTTCCCACATCTCTGTAGACCAGTGCCTATGGTTTTTGCACCACTGAACTCTCAAATGTGCATTCATCTTTGTAATGAGGGGTTTATGCACTGCAACCCTACTATGATATCCCTCTCTATGAAATTGTCGACGGACTGTTCTTGCTGAAACAGTCTGATCACGTCCTGCATTGACATTCTCACTTATCTGAGGAAGAGTTGCTCTTCTGTTTTTCCTTACATATCGCAATAATGCCCGAGCATCACGATCATCAAATGTGCGCTGTCGACCACAATATCCGACCCTATTTACTGATGTCTTTCCCATAGATTTAAATGCAGATGTCACTTTAGTCACTGTTCCTATTGAAACACCAGCCAGTTGAGCAGTCTTTGTGACTGAAGCTCCTGCCATCCGTGCCCCCAGCAATGAACCCTCTTTCAAAGTTACTTAGATCTTTTCCTCTTGCCATCTTGATACAAAGTCAGAATCAACTGGGCCTGCTCAGAATTTTTATACATGTGTTAAGATTTAACCATTTAGTTACATGTTTTATATGCTGTGTATTAGAGCACTTAATTACATATATTGTGTGCTGTGTATTAAAAGGACAATCCTACACATTATAATCTGTTCAAGGTCTGTCAATGGTCATTGTTACGATCTCGGTAGACTCTCCCCCTCTCTTACAGCGCACTCCTATATTTGATACAACGACACATTGGCAGAGGCGTGCCTAGAGGCTTAGGACTGAGCCTGCGCACCAACAAGGGAGGGTCTAAAGTCTAAACCAATGACTTCTCTCCATCCAGTTGACATATGATCTTGTATTCTACCACTGTATAAAAGGAGGGCACACCCCTCCCAGGTGGTGGCATTCGGTATACTGGGGCTGTGTGTGTGTGTGTGTGTGTGTGTGTGTGTGTGTGTGTGTGTGTGTGTGTGTGTGTGTGAGTGTGTGAGTGTGCCACCCGATGATATCTTCTGATATCATCGTATTTTGTCATCATTTGATATCATTATATTCTGGACATTATTATTCTGTATTGATTACTTTATTGATTAAAGCTTGCTATTGCTTATACCTCTAGTCCTGTCGTCTCTCAGAACTGCGACACGACACATGCCACACAGTGGATGATTGGATGTTAATTGCTTAAGTGTACCATGCAGTGCACCTGGAAGAATCTGCGTTTGTTATGTTTCTCCACTCATTCATTCAGGTTTTTCCTTTAATTTGTCACCCGTTTGTATGTGTACCATACATTTAGAATCTATTTAAAATGCATTCTACCTTACATTCAGAATGCATTTAGAATACATTCTACCATACATTTAGAATACATTTGAAATTCATTCTATCTTAAATTCAGAAAACATTTAGAATACGTTCTACCATATATTTAGAATACATTTGAAATGCATTCTACCTTGTATTCAGAATGCATTCAGCATACATTTAAAACACATTCTACCATACATTTAGAATACATCTAAAATGCATTCTACCATGAATTTAGAGAGCATTTGAAAAGCCTCTACCTTGCATTCGGAATGCATTTTAAATACATTTAAAATATATTTCGAATACATTTTTCAAAATGTATAAAGCGGCCAAAATCTTAGCTATTTCAAATATAGTTCAAAATGTTTTTTGAAAAAACATTTAAAATACATTTTCTTTCCATATGGGGTAACAGGGCTAAGGGTCTAATGACGAATGTGAATGAAACGTAAAGGCTACACGGGATTAGCTAACACTAGCGTTTTAGCTGTATTGTGTATATTGATAGGTTTCTAATTTTGTTTGTTTAACTTAGGCCAACGGAAAGCTTGTTACAGCATGGGTCTGTGTACCTAAGTTTCAGTTGATTTTCCTTCAGGCCTACAGTTCAGCGGGACAGTTAATCATTTCAGGTCATTGTACCGGTCCTACATTCTAAATGTCTGTTGAACTTTACATAAGGATCTTGAGTCGCGTTAATTTTCCTTTTTCAATGTTAACTTGGTATCACTAAAGAGGCGCAGCTGATTCTTCTCAGTTTGTCAATCAGCTCTACAAAATACAAAACTGAACGGACAAATGGTGGGCGGAGATTTCATGCGAAAGTGGAACTGATGCTGCGTTTCATTAGTAGTTCCACTTCCCCTCATTCACTTACCGTCAGCCCTTGGTATGAAGTAACAGCATATGTCGCGCGGAGGCCACTTGGAGAACGGAGGGAAAGTGGGCGGGGGATTTAAATGGAACGAACCTGCCCTTGAACACTTTCAGGCCAAACTATCATGGATCGACCACCAATAGTAGGCTTACCGCTATACGGCTTTATACAAATCATCCAAAATACCCGCAGACTAATTTCAATGGACGAAGGAGTCGTCTGCGGATAATTGCAATACGTCGCCACTTGGTAATTAGCTTCATGAGTTTCTGATTTCTACATGTATTTTTGTGATCTGTATCAGGATTATCATATTATGAGGGCCTCATGATATCTTGCAAAACAGCAAAACAACACTTTCCTATGCGTTTACAGATAATGTTGGGATTAAACAAATCAAGTTGAACAGCACAACAATCTAAGTAAATAATAAATGCAATAAAATATGACATTGTTTATTAAATTTCAAGCAATCAATGAGTTTGTCTTAAGAAACTATCTGCTAACTAGGCGAGTGAACCTATACGAATGTAAGCCTGCCTATACACACCTATAGGATATAGGATTATATTAGAAAAACTGAAACGGAAAACTACGTATATGTCCATATGGTGGTTGCTTCCATTTCAAACGAGAGGAAAGTAGGTCTGTCTTTATGTGACTCCCATCATTTTACTTCTATTCTTCCAGGCGCCATCTATTCATTATGCTGTGGTGAACACTCAAGTTCCATTACTGAAAGTCTATCTTGATGATGAGGTTGACATGAAGACAGATTTCAGGCTGTCCCGTGAGGCTATCAACAACATCATGCCATTAATTGTCACAGCATGGCACCCATGGCTGGGAACCTCAACTGGAGGTTCTGATCTTTGTGTATTGGCAGGCTCACGGGGCGTCCTATAGTGTGGTGTCCCGTGCATTTGCTGTTCCGAAAACAAGCATCTTCTGAGCTGTTCATAAAGTCGCTGACCTTAGAGATGATGATGCCTTGCATCCATTTTCCAAAGCCTTATGAGCTGGATGCAGTTGGAGAAGGCTTTGCTGCACTGGCTCAGAATGAGGCATTCAGAAAGTGTGTGGGTGCTATTGATGGGTGCTACATAAGAAGAAAGGCACCTGCAGGTCCGGCATCCAGTGATTACATGAACAGGAAGCTATTCCATTCCATCCAGATCCAAGCTATTTGTGACAGTGGAGGCACAGTTTTGGACACATTTACTGGCTACCCAGGATCATCATCTAGGCATGACACTATAGTGCTCAAAAATAGCCCTCTTTTCACTGATCACCTGTACCCTCCTGTGTGCTATTTCATTGTAGGGGATGGTGGGTATCACTGCATTGAACAACCAATCTCCATCTTGACACCCTACCGGGAGCCACTATAGGGCCAGGTCCAGGTGCGCTACAATGTTCATCATGCCAAAGGCTGCTACATCATTGAGAGGGCCTTTGGAATGATGAAAACAAGGTGGCGCAGCTCCTTCCTCAAGGCCCTGGAGGTTGACCCTACATTTGTCCCTGCCATTATTACCTGCTGTGCTGCATTCCACAACATCTGCCTGGGAGTTGGGGACATTGAGGAGCCTGTGCAGGAGGCATACAGGGACAATGTCGACCAGGCCCCTCTTTCTGCTGAGGTCAGTGGTGCAGCAATGAGAAATAGGCTGTCAGGCCGCATCTCTGCACCCGTCAATCAGCTGCTGGACCACGACTATTTAGAAGTCCCATTTTAAACAGTGGTGCACAGAATGTGAATCCGACACATGTTGTTCACACCTTGGTTTATTTTGTCTCACTGCAGATGTATTATTTTCAGAAATTTGTTTTATGTAATAGAAACAGAATTTATGTTTACATTTCAATTTCAAAGGAAAATATTTACAATCTTGGTGATCCATTGTCTATTTACGAGCCATTAATATGAGAAATAAAACAAAACAAACAAAAATACAGCTCTACCAGAGACAATGTTCTTAATAAAACAGTAGGCCAACAAAAATTCTTTACACATTTAAAGTTCACATTTTCTCAACCATTTCCTCGAAAATGCCAAGAAGCCTATCGGTTTGGCCCTCCAGGCGCCTGAATCGGGCCTCATCTCTCTCTTCCAATCGTAATAAGGCATCCACCAAAGGATCTCTCCTTCTGCGTTGGATGGTGGACTGGGCAGCTCTTCCACAGAATGCAGCATTTGCTGCTCATGCCTTTCCACTTGAGGCTGCAGGGATGAAGTGTCTTGTGATGGTGGAGGAGGTGGTAGCCTTCCTCACAAGACATTCCAGGGGACCTAGGCAGACAACTGGCTGTGCTGGACGATGGTTGATCTTTCCCTGTGCATGAGGCAATCAGGACCGGAGAACAAATTGATGGCCGTGACCCAATTGCTTCGTGCATCAGGGAAAACCATTGCCAGCTGTCCACAATTGTCTCTCCCTGATCCGTTCCTGCTCCTGTAGGGAGGGTTTTCAGGTCCTGTAGGGGAGATAGTAAAGCTGGAACAACAATGTAATATTCCTTTTTAGAATATGAAAACATTTGTTTTGGTCAATACTGTAGCTTACTGTTACCAAAACAAAGGCATTTGGAGAAATGTAAGCCAATGACCTTGTATTTCTTTTTGAGATTCTCCCATTTCTTGGCTGCCTGTGCCCCTGTCAGCCTCCCCTGCAGGCCCATCATCTGTGCAATTTTCCTGTTTGCACAGTAAGACAATTAAAGTCATGTTATGCCTGCCAACTGTACATAAAACCCATTGTAGGCTATACTACAGATCAAATTAGCAGCATAACAAACAAGAAGTGTCCTTGGAATCAGCTTGAGATCCATTCATAATAATACAGTGATATGAATGAGAACTCACTCCCAGGCCAGTTTGGAAGCATTGCGCTTCCCTGTAAAGAGAGCCTCATTTCTGATTCTCAATTTTATGAGGAGCTCTGTCTCTTCTTCAGACCCTATGAATAGATGAAAACAAACATAGCTACTAAAACGTTTCTGCAGACCACGCAGTTATAGCAAATTAATCTGCAAATGTAAAGTTTGTGGGTAACATCAAATGAATGGACTATTAGTTTTTTAATGTATACAGTTTTACTTTATGACAAATGAGTGGAAACATCTTTGTGTACTTACACTTGTATATGGACGTCATGTTGATGTTCACATTTAAATGAACAACGATTGAACTAATTGGCTATTTATTGATCTTCTCCTTCTCCAACTGGCGTTTTACGGGCATTACTGCCACCTAACCATTTAGTATTTTTGTGCACCAAATGCATAACAGCGATGCATTGTGGGTGATGTACAACTCTGGAGTGACCATCGTTGTTCACTCGCTCCCTCAGCCCTCCGAGGGTCGATTTCATCAAGTTCACTTCGGATTTTCCGACTAATGGAACGACATTTAAGATGGCTGCGGGGATTCCCCGAGGGCAAGTGCCGAGGGGAAGTCAACGAGGGCATGTTGAACGGCTATTGAAACGCAGCATGAGTGTATTAAAGTAAAAGCTGTCTGTCCTTCCCGTTAACATCTGTAGGCCAATTCATCCGACTTTGCAGTTATCTACAAGCCAAACCATCACTAGTAATTATGTGATGCGTCAGTGATGATGCTCACATATTGAAATTGCAAAGTCATATTCTTCTACTTATTATTAGGTAAACTTTTGATATTTTACATTTGCATAATATCCCTTGAGGTACGTGAAATACATTTTTGGGGGGCAACCGTGACTATGAACACTACTCATTAATGACTACTTCTCAGATCGCTGTTAAGTGTGTTTGGTAGAGTAGAACCTATTTTTATTGGGGGGGAGTGACTATGAACACTGTACTCATTAATGACTACCTCACCGTTAAGTGTATGGTAGTTTTTATTATTATTATTATTATTATTTTTATTATTATTATTATTATTATTATTAATAATAATAATATTAATAATAATAATAATAATAATAATAATAAACAAGCTGCATACACAACTGACTCCTGACTAAGCAAAAATGCTTATAATCCGAAATAAAATTCCCTGTCTATGTATTTGCGGGATATGAGGATAATTTTTCATTCCTAAAAGGAATAGCCTATGTGTTTATTAAGTGTCAGTTCTTTTCGAGAGAAAATACCTGTTAATAATGTTGTTTTCAACTGTAACATCAAGTGCGACAATAACATTACCGCAAGTGTTTAAATAAAGATTTGAGGGAAAAGTCACGCATAATTTCATACGTTTTATATATATATATGTTAACAATGAATCGATCATTGTTCATTAACGTTAGCGACTATTGATCATAGAAATTCCTGAAAATTTGCAAACCTACATTAGGTACATTAACCATGTTCAAGCCACCATTTTCACGTGCTATATACAGTGGTTTGTTCTTTCAAACAAAGCTTAACATGCATGTAGTGCCTTTCTCTGACCAGCAAACTGGTGTGGTAATAGCTAAGGAAGATTCTAGATAATTGTTTAGTCAGTCGGTTACCCCTGTATAAATAAATTAAATTAAATTAAAAAGTGAGATCCCTCTAAAGCCGGGTTGAAAATATTTGAAATGCCCTTTGCACCTAGGGACTAAAGTTCTTCTATACTTTAATTTACAAATGATGATACCTGAATAGTCAACCTTCTGGCATACATTCCACAATATAGTTGTATGTTCCACAATGTAGGATGTTGCAAATCTTAATAGACAACAATTCATTTTTGTTTAGATTTAGTTTAAGGCCAGAAGCATTGGGAAGCATGTTAGTCATGTGTAAGGCACATTTCAACTGCTCCTTGTCTTGTGTATCGTTAGTCAAATGAGTAAATTGAAGATCAGTCTCCCCTATTCTTTGTCCCCGTTAGTATGAACCTTTTTTCATTGCAATAGACAGCATTTCCATAACTAAAGTAAACAAGAACAGCGACGAAGGACATTCCTGGCTAACTCTCTTCTCTTCAACAAAATGATTCGATACACCTTTAGCCTATTTAGTACTACAACACTAATATTGCCTCTGTAGAGAATATTATCATCATCATCATCGTCATCCGCTTTGTCCGGGGTCGGGTCGCGGAGGTAGCAGTTCAAGCAGGGCATCCCAAACTTCCCTTTCCCGGGCCACATTAACCAGCTCTGACTGGGGGATTCCAAGGCGTTCCCAGGCCAGTGTGGAGATATAATCCCTCCACCTGGTCCTAGGTCTGCCCCGCGGCCTCCGCCCAGCGGGACGTGCCTGGAACACCTCCCTAGGGAGGCGGCCAGGTGGCATCCTTACTAGATGCCCGAACCACCTCAACTGGCTCCTTTCTACGCAAAGAAGCAGCGGCTCTACTCCGAGTCCCTCACGAATGGCTGAACTTCTCACCCTATCCCTAAGGGAGATGCCAGCCACCCTCCGGAGGAAACTCATTTCCGCCGCTTGTATCCGCGATCTCGTTCTTTCGGTCATGACCCACCCTTCATGACCATAGGTGAGAGTAGGAACGAAGATAGACCGGTAGATTGAGAGCTTTGCCTTCTGGCTCAGCTCTGTCTTCGTCACAACGGTGTGATAGAGCGACTGCAACACCGCACCCGCTGCTCCAATTCTCCGGCCCATCTCTCGTTCCATTTTACCCTCACTCGAGAACAAGACCCCAAGATACTTGAACTCCTTCACTTGGGGTAAAGACTCATTCCCTACCTGGAGTAGACAATCCATCGGTTTCCTGCTGAGAACCATGGCCTCAGATTTGGAGGTGCTGATCCTCATCCCAGCCGCTTCACACTCGGCTGCGAACCGATCCAATGAGTGCTGCAGGTCGCAGACTGATGATGCCATCAGGACCACATCATCTGCAAAAAGCAGTGATGCAATCCTCTGCCCACCAACCCGCAGCCCCCTCCCCCGCGGCTACGCCGTGAGATCCTGTCCATGAATATCACAAACAGGATAGGTGACAAAGCGCAGCCTTGGAGGAGGCCAACCCTCACCGGAAACGAGTCCGGCTTACTGCCGCAGACCCGGACACAGCTCTCACTTTGGGAGTACAGAGATTGGATGGCTCTGAGTAGAGACCCCCTCACCCCATACTCTCGCAGCATCTCCCACGGCCCGGTGGAGCCTGCGGTGAAATGTTTGGAGTGTGCTGCTGGTGAGGGGCACTTGCCTATAAGTGACTGGTACCTGTCAAAGTCTCTCCACAAAACAGTTGGCAAGACCTCCATCAAATCTGGGAAAAGTGTATGGGCTCATTATTGTAGCAAAACTATTTGCAAATGCGAGTGGAGAGATGTGTATCTATCCGTGTGTGTGTCAATCAGATTGACAAATGTGTACTGAGACTTGTGAATGTGTACAGTGGTCTGCAAATGTGTATTCCAAATCCGTGCGTGCGTAATCAGGTTTGTAAAGTGTGTATAAAAAATATCCATCTTTATTCAGATTTACAAGTGTATTGAGAGTTGTATATGTGTAGACAAGTCTGTGAATGTGTGCATAGATCTGTAAATGTGTAGACAAATCTGAAAATACGCACGTGGATATTAATGGCTAAAAGTCTAAGTATTTTGCTGCAAGAGCTGGAAATACAGACAAGCAAGTTACAACTCACGCGAGCCTAACAATTGGATGTGTTCTTACACGTGACTTTTGCTACACTTCTGCCGTGGCAGAGATCTGTGCGTGAAGCGATTGGTCTGTGTGTCGAGGTTTGTTTGTGGCTTTGTTCGGAATCGCATACTTAAATACTATCTACTACATACTCACTGAGTATATACTATATACTGACTACTTAAACCGAAATCTAGAATACTACTTTTTTTACGATGATTCGATTATATTGTTAGTATACTCAACTGGAACATGTGACCAAAACCCTGGCATTTTTGTAATGCTGTCAAAGCTAGGAGGAAGTTGCCGAATTGCATTTTGGGGCGTGAAGCATCGTCTAGTAACCTCTCTCGGGTACTCAACATTTCTCCAATTTGAGTATGTCATCCGGGAACTTTTTCGTCTACAATGCATACTTAACATACTACATTTTACCGAAAATGAGTATGCAGTATGTCAACGGTACATAGTATGTGAAATTTGAGTAAGGAATAACTTCCCGGATGACATACTCAAATAGGGCAAATATTGAGTACCCGAGATAGGTCACTAGATAATGCTTAACTCCCCATAATGTCTATCAAATTCCTCCTGCTCACTGATTAAAAAAATAAAAGGACGTTACGTTAACTTAGCTAATTTAATACTGCATTGAAGAGCAATAAGGCATGGTGCAATAACTAGGAGTTATGTATATATCCCAGGTTCTAATAAGGAGAGGAGTGAGACTCCTCTCTACGGTAAATGCTCTTAGAGCGCCAATCATTCACTAAACACTTATACCACAGCGCCTTGTAATCAACAAGGCTCGTGAGACTTTAAGGGTCACGCGCACCCGCGTCAGCTACTCTATAAATACAGTAGCAGACCTAACTCACTCCAGATTTGAATCCAGTCATCATTTAGCCATGGGGCAAACTTTGGAGAGGAGTCTCACTCCTCTCCTTATTAGAACCTGGGTTATATACATAACCCTTACTTCTATCACAGTCGATATGTTCGACTCCTCTCTATGGGAGACATTGTACCACAATGCCCCATAGGTCCTGAACATCGAACAACCCCTGATGACCGGAGGTCCATCCTTCACTCCTGACCGCCCACACTAAGCACCGCCTGCGCCAGAGAGGGCGCCGTCACACCTAATCTTTATCAAGATACAAACGTGTGAGGCGTAGCCCAGCTAGCCGCAGCACAGATGTCTGAGACGGACACACCCTTGTAAAGCGCCCACGAGGAAGCAATTCCGCGAGTGGAATGTGTGCATATGGCCATAGGCTAACTGAAAAGCCTGCACTAACCACTTAGCCAGACTGATTTTGGACAGCGCCTTCCCACGGAAGGTTAAGCAAAACAGACAAACTACTGATCCGTGGAACGGGATCCCCTTGTCCTATCCCTGTAACTGCGCAGCGCGAGCGACCTCAGGTTCACTGCACACCACAGCAATAGCTGCCTGGCTAACTTGTGAAGTGTCCAGGAGCGGGTTCCACTCTGTTGATTCACAAATGCCACCACAGTCATGTTGTCCGTAACACATCCTGGTTGCCCAGCAACAGGAGAAACCGTTTCAGCACCAGGAAGACCGTGAGCAGTTCCAGGTGATTGATGTGGAGGCAGCGTTGAGAAGCGTCCCCCGCACCACTCACCGGACGTCACTCGCAGACGCCCCCCATCCTGTGTGGGAGGCGTCTGTTGTCACTACACACCTGCGTACTACAGGGCCCAATAGGGTGCCCATCAGCAGCAGTGCTCTGTCCCGCCACGCCGCCAGCGGTTGATGACCCTCGGGGATAAATCCAGTATCCTCGCGCGGGATAACACTCTGGCTGCCAGCCAGTATGGGAAGGCCTGCATGCAGAGGAAAACCGGCCAGACTCTTGTAAAAGGTCTGGGGGCGGTCCCGGGAGAGAATGACATGGTTCAGAACCGAGCGGATGGTTATTCCCAAGAACATTACGCACTGGGAGGGAACCAGACAGCTCTTTTCGGGGTTCACCACGAAACTGAGGGAGGCTAGATGGGACAAGAGAACACTGGTGTGCTCCGTCACCTCCTCTCTCGTGCCTACGCACAATAACCAATTGTCCAGGTAATTGTGTATGTTCGGGGTTGCCAGTGAGAGTCTGAAGGGGAGAACCTTGACCTCTAACACCTGACCTTTGTACGCAAACCTGAGGAACTTCCTGCGTGCGGGGAGGACCAAAATGTGAAAATAAGCATCCTTTGGGTCTACGGTTGTAAACAAATCGCCCTGACGGATATTGCATAAGAGGCCTCTGATCGTCAGCATTTTGAACTGGAATACAGTCAAGTGGCTGTTTAATCTCCTCAGGTGCAGGATGGGGTGTACCCCCCTGCCCCCCCCCCCCCTTGACAGCACCAGGAAATACCGCGAGTAGAACCCGCTGTGTGCCTCCATCGGTGCCACGTATCTCACAGCCCCTTTTTCTGTAGGACAGAGCATATCTCATTCCCCAGGAATAGCGGTGAGCTTGTCTGACACAGAGGTCTCTATGATCCCCACAAACTGAGGCGGGCTGCTCCGAAACTGTACCCACACGCTATGGTCTGTAACACCCATGCGCTCGTGGTGCATGCACACCGCTGAGCCGCAGCCCCCCTCTAGGGAACAAACAACCCTGAGGGGAGAGGCGTGACCCAGCCGAGGGTTTAGAGGATTAATATTTGTGTTTAATATGATCCCTCTGCACACTCGGTACCCACAGGCTGTCCGAGTGTGAGGGGAACACACACACTTTAATAGGTGGGTAACAATAGCACTTGGCGCAGCTGGCTGAGGATGGAGTGCCACCCCAGACAGTGAGCACAGTGACTGTATCCTGACTGCCAGTGAAGTCAACGGGGTCCGAGTCTGCACCGACAGGAGGCTGTTCCGCGCATCAGGGCCGCTGCTGCTTCTTCCCTCGGGAGGGGTCAGACTGGGACCTCTTTGGTGCGAACTTATTCTTCGCCCATGGTCGACCGTGTTGAAACTCCACAGACGCCTGCGTAGCAGAAACCTGGGGGGCAGCACATGGAGGGCGAGCAGGTGAAGTCCACACCTCCCCGGATGGGAGGAGGGAAGGCTTCGCCTTTTTCACAGGCTGAGATTGGAGCAGTGCAGACAGGGCCTCCCTTGTTGACTTCCGCTGCTCCATTTGGGCCGTCAGATTCCCCACCGAGGCGCCGAAGAGCCCAGCAGGATCCAACGGCTCGTCGAGGAAAGCAGCCCTCTCTCTAAGCGGGGTCTTAGCAACGTCTAACCAGACGGAACGTTGCGCCACCACCGTAGCTGCCATGGACCTGCCCGTCTGCGCTGCCACTCCTCTGAGGGAGCACAGAGAGAGGTTCGTAAGCATACGGCTGATGTCCCACAGCTCGGAGAGGTCATCGTCCGGGGCGGACTCAGCCATCTCCTGCTGGAGCACGGCTTGGTACGCCAGGAGAATCGAAACCACGTTCGCACTCCTGGCTGCCAAGGCTGAGGCCTTGCAGGATGCCAACCGAAAGTCCTTCTCCGTGGTTTCTCCGAACTCCTCCCACACCCGCTGCTTTGCCTCTGCCACGGCCGAGGCTGCAGTCCTTCGGGCCTGTCGGTACCTTGCAACTGCCTCCGGAGTCTCCCGGGATAGCATATCCCGGAAGGTCTCCTTCTTCAATCGGACGGCTCCCCTGACCACCGGTGTCCACCAGGATGTTCGAGGGTTACCGCCCCTTGAGGCACCTAAGACCTTGAGACCACAGCTCTCAGACGCAGCTTTAGCAATGGAGGCTTTGAACATCGCCCACTCCGGTTCAATGCCCCCAGCCTCCACAGGGATACCAGAGAAGCCCCGCCCGAGGTGTGAGTTGAAGGCCTGCCGGACCGGGGACTCCTCCAGACGTTCCCAGTTCACCCGCACTACACGTTTGGGCTTACCAGGTCTGTCCAGAGGCTTCCCCCGCCACCTGACCCAACTCACCACCAGATGGTGATCAGTTGACAGCTCTGCCCCCCTCTTCACCCGAGTGTCCAAAACATATGGCCTCAGGTCCGATGATACGATAACAAAATCGATCATCGACCTTCTGCCTAGGGTGCTCTGGTACCAGGTACACTTATGAGTGTACTTATATACATGTATAAGTATGAGTGTACTTATGAGTGTACTTACTTACACTTCGAACATAAGGATGCAATAATATCATACACGATGCAAACCATGGCAAATGTGGAGAGACATCTGGCATAATTTAGATTAATTGTCAGGTGGCAAACCCTTCACTCTAAATTTATAGGCTCTAAAAGACATACTTGGGAGACATCTCAGGCCAATGACCAATTCTACATATATTTAGCAGATTTAGGCCCAATCCCAATTCAAATTTTTACCCTTACCCCTTGTTTTTGAGTGCCCCTCGCTTTTCGACTTGCCCCTCGGAACAGAGTAACAAGGGGTAGTGGTTGAAATCTGTCTCTACAAAATGGGACAACCCTTTGTTGAGGGGGTAGTAGCTCCTCTCCTTGTTCCTCCCAAAGTCCACAATCAACCCCTTAGTCTTGCTGACATTCGGGAGTAGGTTGTTGTCCTGGCACTAGGTATTCCAACTCATTACGTTACATCACATTCATTTAGCAGACGCTTTTATCCAAAGCGACTTACAAAAAATAGTGCCTACAACAAGAGAAGGTAAAAACTACAAGTCAGGTAGATAAAATAAGTGCATCCCTGACCTAATCACCTAGATAAGAGCTAAGCAAGTGCTATATTAAACACCAGGATACAAAACAGGACCATAGCAAACCTAAAACAACTTCTTTTAAGAACCAAAATGAAGTCGAAACAAGTGAGAGACAAGGACAGAGAAAAATCATGACCGGGGTGCCAGACTGTTCTTTCCACAGAGTGAGGTGGCGACATCCGGCAGCAGAGCGCAGTGGTTGGGATGGGGTGTAGGGTCTGAGCATCGACGGTAGATAGTAGGATGCAGTTCTGGTTATCACTCGATAGGCAAGGACAAGTGACTTCAAATGGATGCGTACTGTTACCGGCAGCCAGTGCAGTGTGTGGAGCAGAGGAGTGGTCTGTGTAGTGCCTATACTGCTAACTCTGTAGACATTGAAGCTGTGTTCTGTTGCCTTAACAAAATGCAAATGATAAATAACATTTTACAGTTATTAATGTTACAATGTATACATAACAAAACTATTACGCTAAGAAAATTTTATAATGTTACGTTAGTGTCAATTATTCTACCTTTGATATAAATTGATTAATTTAACAACTGTTCCATGTTATTAAATGAAAAAATATGTTATTATGTATTTGCTAACAAAACAGCATTATGTTTCCTTATTAGCTATAAATCAGCCAATATTGACAGCACTAAAACACTTGTGCAGCAATTGTGTGACGTATGCACTGAATTGTTTTTGCAGTATCATATTATAACTGGGTGTCCGCGGGGTCTTAAAAAATATTAAAAGGTAATAAATCAAATGAGTGAAAATTAAGATCCTTAAAAAGTATTTAAGTCTTAATTGACATTTTACGAGGTATTAATATTTTGTGCAGCTTTTTCAATGTGAACATAGACTATTAGTCCAAAGAGTTTGTATGCTAAAAGATTGCGTAAATGTATTAATATTGCGTAGCGCTTGTGGGAATCCATTGGTATCAGGAATCAGGCTTGTTATTACGGCAGTGTATTGCTGCCATGCCAGAAATAAAAAAGATCAATATTACGTTATAACCATAAAAAGCGTATTGTTATAACTATATGTTTTTCTCGTTAAACATGATAATTTCACGTTTTATCGTAATAACTTGTTGTTATAACAATATGTTTTTCACGTTATAACATGATAATTTCACGTTTTGACGTGATAACTTATTGTTATAACAAACATTTCACTTTATAACGTGAAAGGTTTATTGTTATAACAATATGTTTTTCACGTTATAACATATTTTCACGTTATAACATGATAACTTATTGTTTTAATATGAAAAGTTTCACGTTATAACTTGATAATTTATATTGTTATAACATGAAACGTTTCATGTTAAAACATGATAACCTATCAGACTGAGTCATGGCGGAATTATTAACATAAAACGTTTCACGTGAAAATATCATGTTATAACATGAAAAACATTATTACAATAAACTTTTCACGTTATAACGTGAAACGTTTGTTATAACAATAAGTTATCACGTTAAAACGTGAAATTATCATGTTATAACTTGAAAAACATATTGTTATAACGATACACTTTTTACGTCATAACGTAATACTGATCTGTTTTTTTTTCTGCCGTGGCAGCAATACGCTGCCATACCAATTATTTGATGATGAACGTAGATGTGAATTAAATGGTTCTATATGCTGTTGTTCCGACAGTATCTTTTTTGTTTTTACAGTTTAGAATTAATCATTTGTGAAAGGGAAGAAAATTCAAAACTTTACTGAAACTCACCATGACTAAACAGAATGAAATTTCCTTTGAAACAGACTAAGTTGGCAATATGAACAGAGTTGACAGTGTCATGACATTGGGACCATGTAAAATATTGTGCAGCAGCATTATGCGAGGCCCAGATCTACCTGCTAAAGTGATTCTTGAACACCAATTCTACAATTTATTGTGGTTCTGTGTGCTGCATTCTGGGTCATTGTTTTTTTTTATCTTATCTTACCAGGTAGTCTCGGTGTCCCCGCAAGCATTTTAAAGCAACACACTTCAGCGATGTGGGTTGCAGACTTATGTCAAAAAGGCAAAATGGATACCGAATAATGAGTAATAAGTTAGAGTACTGTGAATGATAGATTTTCCTGGAACAATGGTATAAACACGGCATAAATCATTACAACCCAAAGCGTCACAATAGTTTAAATATTGAGATAAGTAAATATACGTTTAAGTAAGCAATTCACTTAATTTCCACTTAGGAAATTGAGACAAATTCTGATTTGTATGTCTTTTGTGTGTGGTGTAGGCAGTAATCATCCCAAATCTTTCACAATTATGTCTGATAGCAAAACCACTGTAGTGTATCTTCCACATCACTCAGCTTATTGGCGAATGAAACGCAGGAATGAATCAAATTCCAAAGGAATGGGTTTATTTATTCACATTGAAAAGATGAGAAGGCATCCCTTTAGAAAGGTATGTGGCTAACATGTTGTACTTGACGTTTGTCTGGAAAACATCTGGTTTGTTGATTGGTTTTGAAATGGTGGTTATAGGTAGTGCTGAAATGGTGTTGGTTGTGGGGAGCTACGATGTGGCTTTGCTTTATCTACATACATAGAGTGAAGAAGAGAGAGCGAACAAGAAAGAGAGAAAGATAACCCTATTAGGATTAAGACAGAGCAACTCACCTCACAACAATCATATGAGGGTGGGGGTGGGTCATTAGACTGCATGAATGGGTGTCATAGTTACATAGTTACTAAATGGTACAAAAAGGCTGTCAGGTATGCTGCTTGCCAATCGCCATTTAAAGTTTGTACCTGCTGAAGATGCCTCAAACTGCGCTCCTGTCTTCTGCTGTCTGGTGGGAGAAAGTCCCTTTGAACAGTGGTCAAGGCTGGCTCTAGTTCCAAATAATATAAAAGATAAGTGTGAGACACCGTACTACAAAATTCAAGTTTACAATTTAAACCCTAAGGAGTTTTTGTGCGCAAAGGAACATTTTTTATATTAAAATGTATGAACGAATGCAATAAAAAATATATCTGCAAGCAGATTTTGCGGTGGCCGGCAATGTAAAAAGACTTCAAAAAAAAAAGAAAATTAATAAAAAAGAATAAAAACATTTGAATTTAAAAAAAAAGGAAAAGAGAATAAACCAGGAGACAAATTAGGGTGCAATGGTCATTGCAACATCAGCAAATGGAGCAGGTTGTACACCCACCAAGCTCCACCACCATCACTCATCTAAAGATGATGTGCAAAGTGAAAACGAAAATCGCCCCCTGCTGGTCGATAAAATTAGCTTACAATTTAGGATTGTAAACTTTGAACATTCATAAAAAATTGTTTAAAGTATATTTTTTTTATATTTAAATATGATCAAAAATTATGATTTTAATTGGTCAAATATTGAAGCAGTTAAAAATAGACATGTACAGTACTGTTTACAGTAATACATTTTGATGCACTGCGAGTTCAACTATGAGTGTATCGACAAGCTTGGTTGTGTTTTGAATGTAGACCATCTGAGGACGATATAGTGATTTTGGTGTAATTTGGTCATACGGTCTCAGAGGAGTTATTTCAAATAGTTCAAGTGTTCAAATCCAACCAGAAAAATACTAAACTCAGATAAAATAAAAATAATGATAATAATAATTCAGTGTATTAAATTTTTAGCGCTTTTCTCAATGACTCAAAGCACTTTACACAAATTGGTTGCCAATTAAGTACACAGAACAAGTAACGAACGACAGACAGCTGTCACACACAACACTCAGTCTCAGTGATACCACAGCAGCGAATTTCTCACACATTAGACACACAGACCGACCCCAGTTGAATTGACAGTAACTGGTCAAGGCACTGGTAGTAATATGGAGCATGTTTCTTGATGGTGGGAGGAAACCGAAGCACCCGGTGGAAACCCAAACAAACACAGGGAGAACATGCAAACTCCACACAGAAAGGCCCTTGGGTCAGGTGGGGTTCAATTCAAGGACCCTCTTGCTGTGAGGCAACAGTACTAACCACTGAGCCACCGTGTTGCCCATATGTAGGACAGTTTATGTTGAAAGTCCGAAGATGATATCCTGAAATTTTTATGATTTGGATGTCTGGTTTGGGACTTGGACACTTTGGGTAGACCACCAGTTTAAAAAACAAAACAAAGTGATGGACTTAATTTGTCCTGGGTGCCAGTGTATGAAAGTTTAATCTTACTGCTACAGCCGGCCACCTAATGAGTAAACAATTAACAAGCCCCAAGAAATTAACTTGAGTGCTTAAACCCCAATTCTAATACTAGATACAAATTAAATGTACAGTATATGGAAAGTAAGCAATTAAACTATTAATCATTTCCTTTTATGCAAGTAGGATGCTTGGATTCTACATTAGGCTAGCTACTTCTCTCAGCTAAGTTGTTCAGCACGCGCGCTGGTGTGTATGTTTGTTGTCGGGCTGGTTCCTGGTCCCTCCTGGGGTAGTGTTCTTGGGCCATGGTGCTGTAGAACCGGTCTCCCAGACTTGGTCGGCCTATCTCAACATTGCTCTTGGTCCTTAGGTTGGCGCCATTAACATGCACTGGTCTCTCTCTGTGGTTCCGCTGGGGAAGAGCGCCAAATAAAACAGTTAAATATGATGGAAGATTACCATTAGAAACCTGATTGACATGGGGCTAGAATAAGGATATGTTTGGTTTTATTTGTCCTTATTGAGGGGATTTCTGATTCCTTGCATGGACAGCTGTTTTCATCAACCGTGCCCAAACAATGTAGGGTTGTAGGTTTGCTGCTAACAAAATTAGCAAAAACACACGAGAAAATGTTTGCTATAAAACTGCTTTACATAAAAAGGTGTAGTAATGCTCGAGTATGAGAAGTCTTTTACTTCAGAGAAGAAGAACCCATTGGTGGTGGCATTCATCATCTCACGGTTGTGTCCTAGATCAGTGTCCCCCTTGGGAATGCAACTGAGAGTTTTGTTTTTATGCGGCAAGCTGGCCGGGGCTTGAAACCAAATCAAAGGTAAGCACATAAGTAAAGGCAATATACATACTGTGACATAAACCCCCCCCCCCCCCCCCCCCCCTCGGCATACACAGTACACACACAAAACATAGTCAGGACAGGAAGCTTAAATTAAAACAGGCTTTTTATGTAACAAGAGGATTTACCTGTCTTGGTCTTAGAAAATGTCTTTAATGTTGTGGGCATCCATTTTTCTGTGTAATCTCCAAGATTGACTTTCAAACGTTCCTTCGTTTTCACTGGGCTGTGTTAGAGACAATGTATTATACGTATAACATAACTACATTATGAATTGCTACATTAACAAAAACAAAAAACGTTTTACATAAAAATAGACTAATTTATCTTGATTTGAACAGTTCCTTTTGATTTTGTTTAAGTTTCAGTAAGCTTAAGTCACTTGCCTGTAAGTGAATGGCTGGCTGAACGATACATCATGGGTTGTCTCTGTCTCAAAGATCTTTTCTGGGTCACCCATGGCTACGGAGGAGGAGCATTGCTGAGCAGACAATAAAGAGTTACGTTAATGAAAAACTAGCATCTTTTGGAATTATGGAAATAGAGACTGTGTTTGGCCAGCGTGGTTGGGAACGCTTGTCTTTTAATAGACAAGTAGGTAATTCATATTTATTATGCATTCGGTGGTGAGATTTAAGATATAACAGCTTATGGAACGTGACAAAACATCAATCTAGAATCACCCTTTATCTATAGTGCCATAAAGGAATTATACATTATTTCATAAATTTTTTTTGTTAAGCATATGTTTTACTTAAAATATTAGAAGACCTTCAACCAAACCTTTTTTATAGATGATGGCAACCCTAAATGAGAAAATAGTCCGTTTTTAATTTAATTAACTTATTCTTAAAGATTAATTATTCTTAAATGTTCAATTATCTCCTAGACAATCTTGCAAAAGAGCGATTCATTCATTTTACCTACATAATTTAAGTCTAAAACTTAAGCACCTCAAGACCACCATCAACAATTTATTTTACACTTGTTCAAACTTTAACTTATTTCCTAATGGAGGTTTAGGGAAAATATAGTGTATATTATTTGGCAATGTACACTTGAATTATATGATACAAAACATACTTTATGAATAATTAATTATTAAATCCAGTTAGGGTTTACATATTTGTTCATGAGGAGGATTCAAGTTCAGGATAACTTGGATGACTGTCCCTCTCATCTAAAATAAGTTCTTGTTTAAGGTCTGATATTATGGAGCCTTGTTCTAACCTGGAAAAGTAGCGACTGGCTGAGGCAGCAAATATATCATACTCAGTATTCATATTATTATCATAATTCATAATTTATTTCGTTATACAGGGTAACCAACTGAGACTATAGATCTCTTTAGCAGTGCCTTGTTTAAAGCAGAATATGCCTAAATTACAATAAACAAACATAAAAAATAAACATTTGAAGTAAGCAAACAATACAAATGTGTTACAATATTTACAATACAGTACAATATTTAAGTTTCAACCAAAACAACATTCTTCAACTCCCATACAGTGCATCCTGAAAGTATTCATACCCCTTCACTTTTTCCACATTTTATTATGTTACAAACCTAATTCCAAAATGGATTAAATAAAAAAATGTTCTCAACATTCTACACACAAAACCGCATAATGACAAAGTGAAAAAGGTTTTTCAGAATTTTTTGCAAATGTATTAAAAATAAAAAATCACATGTACATAAGTATTCACACCCTTTACTCAATACTTTGTTAAAGCACCTTTGGCAGCAATTACAGCCTCAAGTCTTCTTGAGTATGATACTACAAGCTTGGCACACCTATTTTGGGGCAGTTTCTCCCATTCTTCTTTGCAGATCGTCTCAAGCTCCATCAGGTTGGATGGGGAGCGTCGGTGCACAGCCATTTTCAGATCTCTCCAAAGATGTTCAATCGGGTTCAAGTCTGGGCTCTGGCTGGGCCACTCAAGGACATTCACAGACTTGTCCCGAAGCCACTCCTTTGTTATCTTGGCTGTGTGCTTAGGGTCGTTGTCCTGTTGGAAGGTGAACCTTCGCCCCAGTCTGAGGTCCAGAGCGCTCTGGAGCATGTTTTCATCAAGGATCTCTCTGTACATTGCTGCATTCATCTTTCCCTTGATCTTGACTAGTCTCCCAGTTCCTGCCGCTGAAAAACACCCCCACAGCATGATGCTACCACCACCATGCTTCACTGTAGGGATGGTATTGGCCAGGTGATGAGCAGTGCCTGGTTTCCTCCAGACATGACGCTTGGCATTCAGGCCAAAGAGTTCAATCTTGGTTTCATCAGACCAGAAAATTTTGTTTCTCATGGTCTGAGAGTCCTTTAGGTGCCTTTTGGCAAACTCCATGCTGGCTGTCATGTGCCTTTTACTGAGGAGTGGCTTCCGTCTGGCCACTCTACCATAAAGGCCTGATTGGTGAAGTGCTGCAGAGATGGTTGTCCTTCTGGAAGGTTCTCCCATCTCCACAGAGGAACACTGGAGCTCTGTCAGAGTGACCATCGGGTTCTTGGTCACCTCCCTGACCAAGGCCCTTCTCCCCCGATTGCTCAGACTCTAGGAAGAGTCCTGGTGGTTCCAAACTTCTTCCATATGCTAATGATGGAGACCACTGTGCTCGTTGGGACCTTCAATGCTGCAGACATTTTTTGTACCCTTCCCCAGATCTGTGCCTCGATACAATCCTGTCTCGGAGGTCTACAGACAATTCCTTGGACTTCATAACTTGGTTTGTGCTCTGACATGCACTGTCAACTGTGGGACCTTATATAAACAGGTGTGTGCCTTTCCAAATCATGTCCAATCAATTGAATTTACCACAGGTGGACTCCAATCAAGTTGTAGAAACATCTCAAGGATGATGAGTGGAAACGGGATGCACCTGAGCTTAATTTTGAGTGTCACAGCAAAGGGTGTGAATACTTATGTAAATGTGATATTTAATTTTTTTATTTTTAATACATTTGCAAGAATTTCTAAAAAACTTTTTTCACTTTGTCATTATATTTGCGGTATTGTATGTAGAATGTTGAGAAATTTTTTTTATTTAATCCATTTTGGAATTAGGCTGTAACATAATAAAATGTGAAAGAAGTGAAGGGGTACGACAACTTTCCGGATGCACTGTACCCTCTCGTAATATTTTTGATTGTTCCACCAAAACTGCTTTATTTTCAATTCCTTTTGAACCTTGTTTCATTTATCTGAGGTCAAAATAAAAATTAAAGCCAATTTTCCAAGTTCTGTTTTCACTTTTGGGCTTTCAGGGGTGATAAAGTCCTGTAAGCGTGCTAGAAAAGCATTATCTTATCCTAAATAGAGCTCCATGTATGATCGTAACCTTTGGCGAGTTCAAGCACAAGATATGTAAACTAAACTTTCAACACAGGCTATAACTAAGCAATAATAAGTCAACTGATGTGAACAATCCCTTTTCCAACTTTGCCAAGTGCATAGCCAATGCAGTTTACCTGTAGGAGGTGATGTTGGCGACCCTTACCGTTTGCTTAGTGTAATTATTTTCCCTAACCGTCACAGAAAAGCCATGCAGAATACTCGTGCTCACTGCATATCGCTAGCACGATCAACGACTATACTCCAAGTATGGGCATCTCTTCCTGATTTAGTGACGCACTTCCTTGTGCCATAAAGCAATTCGTCACAGTTTCGCAGGAGTTCATTCTCCCATAGATATTACAGTGTGCTATCAGAAAAAACGTATTGATAATACGTTAATATAAAAAAGTTGCCTATAGTTGCTTTAATTTCTATCAAAACGTAAGAAGAACCCAACGTACTCTCTAGAAAGGATGAAAACAATAGAACATCCTTCCAAGAAATGCCAAAGAAATGGCCTAAGGACACTTTTAGCAGTTTGGCAGCAAAATGATAATGATCCCAAAATCAACTATCAACCTTGCTAGCAGCTAACATTACAACATTATATATAGATATACACTGCTCAAAAAAAATTAAAGGAACACTTTTTAATCAGAGTAATGCATCAAGTCAATTAAACTTCTAGAATATTGATCTGGTCAGTTAAGTAGCAGAGGGGGTTGTTAATCAATTTCAGCTGCTTTGGTGTTAATGTAATTAACAACAGAGGGGCAACAATGAGACGACCCCCAAAACAGGAATGGTTTTCCAGGTGGAGGCCACTGACATTTTTTCCCTCATCTTTTCTGACTGTTTTTCACTAGTTTTGCATTTGGCTAGGGTCAGTGTCACTACTGGTAGCATGAGGCGATACCTGGACCCTACAGAGGTTGTACAGGCAGTCCAACTCCTCCAAGGATGGCACATCAATACGTGCCATTGCCATTGCCAGAAGGTTTGCTGTGTCTCCCAGCACAGTCTTAAGGAGATTCCAGGAGACAGGCAGTTACTCTAGGAGAGCTGGACAGGGCCGTAGAAGGTCCTTAACCCATCAGCAGGACCGGTATCTGCTCCTTTGTACAAGGAGGACCAGGATGAGCACTGCCAGAGCCCTACAAAATGACCTCCAGCAGGCCACTGGTGTGAATGTCTCTGACCAAACAATCAGAAACAGACTTCATGAGGGTGGCCTGAGGGCCTGACATCCTCTAGTGGGCCCTATGCTCACTGCCCGGCACCGTGGAGCTCGATTGGCATTTGCCATAGGACACCAGAATTGGCAGGTCCGCCACTGGCGCCCTGTGCTTTCCACAGATGAGAGCAGGTTCATCCTGAGCACGTGACAGACTTGAAAGGGTCTGGAGAAGCCGTGGAGAACGTTATGCAGCCTGTAACATCGTTCAGCATGACCGGTTTGGTGGTGGGTCAGTGATGGTCTGGGGAGGCATATCCATGGAGGGACGCACAGACCTCTACAGGCTAGTACGGTACCCTGACTGCCATTAGGTATAGGGATGAAATCCTTGGACCCATTGTCAGACCCTATGCTGGTGCAGTGGGTCCTGGGTTCCTCCTGGTGCACGACAATGCCCGGCCTCGTGTGGCGACAGTATGCAAGGCAGTTCCTTGAGGATGAAGGAATTGATACCATTGATACCATTGACACCATACGCTCGCCTGACCTAAATCCAATAGAACACCTCTGGGACATTATGTTTCGGTCCATCCGACGCCGCCAGGTTGTACCTCAGACTGTCCAGGAGCTCAGTGATGCCCTGGTCCAGATCTGGGAGGAGATACCCCAGGACACCATCCGTCGTCTCATTAGGAGCATGCCCCGACGTTGTCAGGCATGCATACAAGCACTTGGGGGCAATACACAGTACTGAGTACCATTTTGATTTGCTGCAATGGAATTCCAGCCAAATGGATTAGCCTGCCGCATCATTTTTTCACTTAGATTTTTGGGGTTTCTTTGAATTCAGCCATCTGTAGGTTGATAATTTTAATTTCCATCAAACGATGTGGCATCTTTTCGTTCCTAACACATTACCCAGTCCATATCAGTATAGATATCCAGCATGATTTTTTTCCCCATTGAGATCTGATGTGTTTTCTAAGTGTTCCTTTAATTTTTTTTGAGCAGTGTACATACACAGTATATGTGCCACCTCAAAATTACCACTGGTCCCACCCTGGCCACCTCATGGAAAATTGTCTGGTTCCGCCACTGGTTGTAGTGGAGAACCTAGATCAAAGTTGCCTGAAGGCATTGGTTATTTAATTTTTTAACAATTCATTTAATAGAAACAGTTGGCGTCTCGTCATAGTTTGGGGGCGGAGTCAGCGAGGGGGAAAACAAACCTTTCCCCCAGCCTGGAAACGCTAGGAAAGCGCGGCTTTTAAACTTACATGCAAACGAAAACAGTCAAGTCTTATATCAACCATCAAACGCTGTGGCATCCTTTCATTCCTATCACATTACCCAGTCCATATCAGTATAGTATCAGTATAGATATATTTTTGAGCAGTATAGGCAGCTAGTGCCACTGCATCTGCAGGCAGCCTTTCAGAAGACAGCCAGTCCATTTAGCCAGTTTATATAATTCTGTGCTTATAAGACAATCTTAAGCTAGTTTCTTTTCAGAGGTCCTCCCGCCACCACCAAACAGTGGTTACAGAATTATGTCCCCACCAATGTCTAAACCAAATCTACACTCCTGACCCAGACAATATGAAACTCCTGCAACCGCTACTGGCTAGTCTTCTAAATAAAGAATGTAATACCTCTGCACCAATGGTAAGTTACCTGCAGCAGGCTCTTACAAACCAGAAGTAGAGTTAGGAAAGAGAATCAACATTTAATTAATTTCGCCGTGCTGGGAGTAAATTTAGAGGGGTGGGGACATTAGAACTCTCCAGCCTTCAGGAAAGGTTTTGGGCTCAATGCAAAGAAAAAGAAAAAGTAACATTTCTGCTCTCATCAGACATTCGGAAAATCTTGTTCTCTAATTAATTGGTCTCTAAAGTGCTCACACTGAAATTTGGCTTTATAGATGTAGAAAATAGAAAATGTGCTAAGACAGAAACAAAGCAGTGTACAAATTGTTCAAGGTACTCTGAATCATCACATTCAATCACATAATGACAGATAAACTATTCATGTAGGTAATTGTAGTTGAGTTTCAGATGTACCTTCTCTGCAGATGGAAGTGGGTTGCACCATTCTCCTTGGAATGCTTTTTTATGGTGGGAGACAAAGTTTGAAAAACACTTGTCTCCTTTAATAGTGGGTTCTCCACCTTTGGGACAAAATTGAAAACCAGTTATTACAGACAATTTTATTGGTTTTGATTTGTATTATGACTTCTTAGAATGTTTCCCACATGGGGAATTCCCAAAATGATGTTACATGTTAAAAGCTAAGGTAGGTTTCAAAAGATTACATTTTTAAGTTCAGTAGAGAAGTAAGGCAGAGTCTATTCAAAACCTGTATACAGTGTGAATTTCATGAACCATGCAATTCAACACAAATAGGGAGAACTTAAAACTTCATAAGCATTGACAAGACATAACGAGCATGAAAACCTACAACATAACAGGCTACATGTTTTATTGTATTAAACAAAGGATTGAGACACTAACCAAGATGTTTGACATCAGCTCGTTCAATAGCACTGACATTGTATGGGAGGAAGGTGGCTCTGTGTGTGGTGTCTGGTAAATTTTCCTCTTTCTGGAACTTTGTGATGGCCGATACCGGCCGGTTAATGTCAGTGAAGGTAAAGGGCCGAGGCTGAAAGCTCTCAGCTTGGGAAGTCTGGAAGCTTACATGGCAAGGATCAGAATGCATCTTAAAGTTGGTGCCAAATTTGGTACAGGCAGGGGTGCGGTCAGGGACAACTTTGGGATGGTGTGGATAGGCCTCGGCAGCTTCACTCACATACTCTTTGATGTGTCCCAAGTCTTTATGCTCCATCTGGGCCGGGATAGGCCGAGGGATGGCACCTCTTTTGGGGAGTGTGGCAAAAGATTTGAATTCTTCCTGGAACGATGTCCTAAAAGCATGAGCAGATCTTTCTCCTCGGTATGCCCCCAAAAATGGAATGTGAGAGGCATTAAGGAAGTCCATGCCATTCAGTGGAACTTAGATCTGAGTGCTGATAGATGAATACAAAATTAGTTTTAGTTGTTTGTTGTATACATTCATGTGTGATCTATTTGTTAGGGTTAGCCATCACTCTTTTTGGAAACAAAATCCACAACACTGTCTCACAATGGAAACCCTAAAGACATGGGCAAGAAGATGATGTCATAATTATGTTGCCTATAAAAAAATCACAAAGGGTGTGAATTGCATTCTATTCTATCTAGCTATTGTTATAAAAGTCTAAATTCAATTTCTCAGAAAAGTTCTGTTTCAAAATGCGTCATAAAATTTACGTAAATGTATGAATCAAAAAAACTTCACAATAATAATACATTATATTTGAGGGTGCTTTTCAAGACACTCATGGTCATATTTATAGCATATTATAATGTAATAAGAATGTTAATATTTGGTTTTGGTTTCATGACATTGGTTTAGGAAATTTTCTTTTTTTGCAGGGTTGACCAGACTACAAAGGGAGTTTAACTTACTCAGATTTAACTCAGGGTTATCAAGGAAAGCCAGGGTTGACAAAATCGAATTGCCTAAATGGTACTACGCCTATGGAAGCCCATAAGGGACTTTATTCAAATGAAAATGTAAACTTGAAAATGCAAATGCAATTCAACAATAGCATTATCACTTTCCACATTTGTATGTGTTATTTGAGACAAAATGTAAATTAAAATGCAATTATCCCATTTGCGTTTCCATTTTCAAATGCTTCAATGGGCATTTTGTGTCAATATTCAAATTCAAGTGCAAAAGCTGTTTGACATTACATTTTCAAAGTCCTACCCCGCCATACTGCGGACAATATTCAAATGTTAATTCAAACTTGAAAACTAAAATGCAACATAAAA